>VDFB02136908.1:0-37451 GCA_007258455.2 Sequoia sempervirens
CTAAGGGTTGAGAGAGACCTAAGAGAGGGAGAGGGGGGTAGGATGGAGGGACTTGAGAGAGAGAGAGAGGGAGGGAGTGGAAGAGAGATAGAGGGAGGGGGGTTAAGGGTAGAGGGTAGATGGTTTAAGGGTTTAAGGTTTAAGGGTGTAGGGTGTAGGGTTTTAGGTTAGGGTAGAGGGAAGTGTTGGTTTTGTTTTACAATGTAACCAGGTTGGTCTTCTAATCTACCTATGGAATTTCCAATCCCAATCAAGGGCAGCTCGAAGGACCTAAATGAATTGACGAGGACTTTAAAAAATCCTCCTACACTTCGAGCTCAGCAAGACCCAAGAGGGTGATCTCTTAATGTGTTTACAACCTCTGCACCAATATCATAAACATCATTAACAATAACAGATAATATCATTTAATAGCTCAACATAATAGGATAATATCAAATAGAATTGGCTATTCGTTGACATTATTAGCTATTCTGAGCATGAGATAACTACAACACAATCCCAAGATAAAATAGGTCATTGATTTGCAATTTTTAGCAAGCTCTAGGTAAAGACGAACAAATATTGAATCATACAACTTAGATTAGTGTCATATATCCATTGTGGGAGTCAAATTCATAAGTATTCAAGGGTTTACAATAGATTTAACACATAACATATACGATCCCTAATAACATTGCATTGCAATCTCATCAATATGTATTCTAACCCAATACTGTTTATCAAATCCTTATACAAAACATATCCGTCTATAATCCCATTTAAGAATTTTAATTAATCCCTTGAATTAAAGCTAAAATAAGGATCATACACACCTGAACAGTGAGATGAATGAAAAAACCCTTAGTTATCTTATTCAAAATTCAGATATGCATGTACATTGGAGAGACATGAGTTTGAATTTATCATTTCAACTCAAATGCTAGTACTGTTATACAACATTAAATCCCCTTGAATTCAAAACCTATTACAGAATGAATCAGAACCTAATTGCATTTTCTAAAACCATCAAACTTTACAATTTGTTTTGCAACTTCACCTAGACTCGACCCAAAATTATCTAACTTGATAACCCGTACTTCTGCCCTTGAAATACTTCTAATAGAAAATGATGGAGAAAACAAGCATCAGGCCAGAAAGTACACGTCACCAGCCAATTGGAATACTTGGTGACATTCCAAAAATCGTTACAACAACAATCACCTTGGAGAATATTCATGTTCATTGTGCCAGCTAAGAAAAAATGATGCAACAACAAAATCCATAAGAATCTCGCACCAAGACTGCCACCAAAGCAAAATTGGAAACCGTTGTAACTGCAATAGCTTATTTTCCAATCGTTAGTAGCCCACTTCTTTTATTCTTCCTCAGTTAAATATTTAGTTACCCATTTATGATATTCATCAGTCGGCCAGTCAAAATTAATTACCTCATTTACCTTAGCATTATAAGGTGTATATTTAACCACTACCTAATTTGGATCTCTTTCAAAAGATTCCAAAAATGAGCTGGGGCTAATGATTTTATCCATATAGCTCACCAAAAAATCATAATCTGAGTCATCACAAATTAATTTAATTTGGTCGTTGATGACCTCATTTTCCTGATCTTGCCACTGCTGGAGTAACCTGATATTCCCCTGCTCATCAATTATATCAAGTAACAATGTGTTACCCCAATCATCAAAATTCTTCACCAATTCCCTAATCCTCCTACTCAAGTCATCCGGTAAGGTTTGAAAACCTTGCAATGATTTTACTAACACATGAGTAGGCTTTAATGATTGGGGCCTATTATTTGTATCAAACCTTGAGGTTGTATACATTATACCCAAATCACTGGCCCTAGGGATCCAATTTTGAATTAGTGGTATCACTACCTCTTGGTCCCTATCTATATTCTTTATTGCATCAAATAATAAAGAATATAAAGAATGTATAGATGATAATCTATTATCAACCTTTTCATTTAAGTGCCTCAAGACAACAGTGACAAACTCCTTTTGCTTTGAAAGAGATCCCTCCTCACTTACCTTTAATGATGTCTGCAATTCTTCAATTTTATACATGAGCTGCTTCTTTGTAGGATCAAAAAAGCACTCTAATTCTTCATCAATTTGTTCTAAAGGAGGGGTGAGGGAAGGATTCTGACTAGGAGACCCTGGTGTGGAAACAATTGGAGAAGAAAGAGGCACTGACCATGATGTGGAAGGTAATGAACTGATTCCTAGAGAACTTGATGTCTCCCAAATCTGTTTATACCTTAACCTATCCACCTCGTTCTACAACTCAACATTCTTTTGTTGCATTTTGTTGTATTCCTCAATCAAAAGGTTATACTTCTCCATTAGGCTCTTCTTTTTAGCCTCTTCTCTTTCAGTAGTCTTTTGGGCTAATTTGGCCACATTCAAAGTTAGATTAGTGGCCTCAGTGGTTGAGGTATTTGAAGCTCTTTTTATTATTAACCCTCCTCTAAAATTTGGGTTACTATCTATAACATCTGGTTTTCTTCTTTGTTGGGCCAATGCCCAAATTTCCAAAGTCTCATACTCTTCACTGAAGGCAGAGTCTTGCAATGCTGCCTTGACCTCTTCTTCAAAGTCTTGCAAGGGATGCTTGGACTTTAGAATAGCATTAAATGCTACAACATCTGCAATGTCCCATTCAGGAAGAATCAATACACCAACCTGAGTCACCAATTTTCTTCCTTCCTCAGGAGTAATGTTCTTGAATTCTTCCATTAATTCAGCTTTCACTTCCTCATCATTCTCCTGGTCTGACTTGTCAGGTCTCAACTCTCCCCTCTTTTTACATTTATCTTGATATTCCTCAAATTTCATCCTCCATACCAATTGCAAGAAGACAAGAGTTTTTATAAATGCATCATCATCAAGAAACTCCTTACATGCCTCCATTCTTGCATCTTGTACACATTTTCCTTTCATATCCAAATCAGATAAAACCAATTCAGCTAACCTAGGAGGGGAAGGCATACCAATATGCATATCTTGATAAGTAACAACAATCTCATCCATCACATCCTTTGGTGGCTGATCATTCCTTTGCCTCTTAGGGCTTGGTTCAGATGGTGGTGATGAAGGACTATCTTCTAGTGATGATTCTAGATCAATAATCTTAATTTCCCCAGGTGTTTTGAGCTTTGGACCTGGCTGTGTAGGAAATTTCATTATTTGTTTACCTTTTCTGTCCACTTCTTCTTCATCACTGTTGTCATCCTTTTTCCTCTTGTAAACGGGCCACCTTTCTATAGGTTGGTATGTTGGCCTTGTTTCCATTGGTCTGGCACCTTGTTCCTGCACACCCTGACTCAATTCCAAGTTTATCTTCTTGGTCCTCAAGGTGCCCATAATTTCTTTGAAGTTTTGCATTAGAAAATCAATTTTCTTATGATGTGGACTGAACTCCAACAATGGATCATACTTTGGATCCATTTTGTGCACAATATCTAATAGCTTATCATAAGCTATCCATTTCTCCTTGTTCAACTCCTACCTATTTAGATCAAATTTGTTTCTAATCAGGTCCTCAAGAAAGTTGAACTCATGCACAAACTTGCCACCCTTTATTCTTTGTCTGAAAAGGGAAAAGAAGCCCTTAGGATCATGTTGCCTCTTTGGACCACACCTTAAGTGGTAATCATCAAAGAATTTTCCAAAGTGTACCCATCCTCCCTTTGAAAATACAAAATTAGATACCACTGTATAATCTGGGAAAAAGGTTCCCTTACCCCTCCCAGTGAGGTTATCCTCATGGATACAACCTATTTTCCACATAACCTCTGCAAATCCCACTCTTGATGGCACATTGTATGGCAATATATGGGGGTTCCTTGAAAACGGTATACCCTCAAAATAGTGTTGACTGGCACTAACTCATTTGACTACAAAATCTGACAAAATATGTATAATTTGATGTATCATCGGGTGCTTGTAAAATTTGATGTGTAATTTTCAATTTTTTGAAAGTTTATCCCCGATGTTCATCTAAATTTTGACTAACCTGGGGCTCGTTGAAATTTCAGCTATCATTTTCATCGAATTTTTGACAAACATGAAAAATAGAAAAAAATCAAATTGTGGCCGACATAAAGAAAAGTGAGTTCGCGCCTGATTTATTGTGATAGTGTTTTTCCCTACTTGAGACAGTTTGTGGAGAACTAAGGACTATTTTCTTGGGAAAAATAATAAAAAATTCAAGAAGATATCGCCAGGTTGAGGGTAGTCATTGTCTTTTTGCATAATTCAGTTGTGAAGTCAGATTTGTAGTTCCAGGTTTGAAAATCATATTTTAAAGCAACATCTTATCAGATTTCATTTGTAGAGGTTTAGGGTTTTGAGAATTTCATATCCAAATTTTGTTGTGTGGAATCATCATAAGATCACAACCAAGGAACATATTCTTGTGACTGTAATTATGTGATCCATAACTCTAGTGGTCATGTGGCACAGTTGTGCTATAACAAATATAGGATGCATTCATGTGTGACCCAAGTTTAATGTGGCTATTTTGTGATAGAAATGAAGGCACTTATATAATGTAGTTAATTCAGGTTGTATAATGTAGGTGTCAATCATCATTGGGAGCATTCAGGTTGTCTCAAGTTTAACAGGTTACGATGTAATTATAGCATGATTGAAGAGTGATTACCTCTTGCTGCAATAAAGAGCCTATAACTCTGGTTGATATGCAAATTGGTTGTGTTATATCAATTATGTAGTGCATTCAAGCACAACCCATGTTTAATGGGCTATTCTAGAGAGTGATCAAGATTTTCTAAACCTTATGAATGTTATTTGACATATATTTAAATAATCTCAAATTCCTTTAGAGGCTTTTCAAGTATCAATGTATCCTATATAGGGTTTAGAATGATTTATTTTAATTAAAAAAATAAATAAATGATGTATTTCCCTGTAATTAAATAATGTGGAGATCTTCTAAATTTGCCCCAGCACACTATCCTCTTTAGCACTGTATTCATTACTCCAGCTACTAGGGTTTTGTATGTGACATCTTTAATATCTTCATGACCGTGGCTTTTAAATAGATCTCAGTCTTTGCTTTAATCCTTTCTATGGTAACCCTTGAGTTCCATAATCCACCTTCAATCTCTTCTACATCAGTTGTCTTAAGCTAGACTGCAGATAGTATGCATATAAAGCAAGTCCCTTTCCATACCTACTCATTGTTCCAAAACTACCACTCACCTTGCTTAAAATGTTGCCTCCATAAGCACAATAGCATGTTTTAAAATCAAGGGGATTGCTAGTGATTGACCATTAAGGTCACTCACTTTCATCATGAAGATACAATGAAATTTTGTCTTCAAACTCAAGGCATTATGCAAGATAACACGTGAATTGTTTGTTGTGTATGATTTTATTTTCTGCACATTTCCATCGCTTATTAACTTCCTTTAAGACTACAGGGTATCAGACTCAACTGCATCTCAAACAGCTCACTCACTACTCACTTGAAGATTCCTTTCATGAGCATCCTTCTATAAAATCAAACTATGCCCTATAGACTACCTACTTACTATAGGGGACTCATTGTTTCATGGCATTGTAGATCTTAAGATCCTTCAACCTTATTGAAACTACTTCACAGTCCACAAGGTATTATTCACTATTCTCCCATCTTTGATGAGTCTCAAAACACTGCTCAAACATGCAATCCACTACCTCCATTATAAATTAATGGCTAAGAAGAAACATTGAACCTATGATTACCACTATTACTTCATTTGGACAATCATTCCTTGATTGTATTTTCCTTGTATAACACTATTAATAACATTTGAAAAACCCTTAAGGCCAGCAAGGGGGTAAGGAAACTCACTGTTAAAATCTCCACTTTACTATGCAAGGTTTGAGCTTTATTATCTTGTCACTGCTCAGCCTCTTTTTTATTGTCACACTCAAGTGACTGTCATTCTTCTTACCATAGATTGCATTTAAAAATGTCACTAAGATACATAGTGTGCTTGTTATTGGCTACAATCTTTAGATTGCAATATTTTTTTATTACCTACAATGTCTCAATCTTTCTGGTATTGCAACCTCACTAATCCACTAGAGTTATTGTTTATGTTTCTACGGAGGCCTAGGGTTTGTACCCTAATCATGCTCTTACCAATGCTTCTGTTATTTTTTATTAGGGCTCTCTCAATGTTGAGGGCCCTATCTTTCAATGTTGAGGGCCCTAGGGATAAGCTCGTCATAAGAAGTGACACATTGCATCTTTAACTAAAATGATAAATCCTTATTGACATTAGCAATGATGGTACGAATACATTGATCCATGACACATTTAGTGGCAGAGCTAATCATGATGATCAAGATGACTTTGATGATGCTCATGATTTACCTGTACTTGAGAAGGCATACGGGCCCCTTTATGAAGGCTCCCAAATCACTCTTCTCTCTATTGTATTGTTGGTGTTGAACTTGAAGGTTATGAATGGTTTATCAAACATAACAATCTCACGAATGTTAATGTATGTCATATATGTCATCTTTTTTCATCTATTTTAATTGTTGTTAGTTCATCACTAGTAAATAAAGGATAAAATATGTACCATTAATATTATTTATATGGAAAATTTATTTTTTGTTGTAGATTGACTATTGGGTAATTTTGCTACTCACCTCATCAAATATTTTACCTTCTATAATTGAGACGGCGTGCCATTATGAAAGATATCAAAATGGAGTATCAACAGATGCATGTCCCAAATGATCATATTATATCATAAACAACATGAATTTGAAATAGAATGTTCAGAATATCATATCAGTAGATATCAAACAGATCAACTAACAAAAGGTGCCTCACAAGTTTCTTTGTTATATTCTCATTATTCCACATATGCAACAATTATTCAGGTATGAAAGCTTAGTGAAATTTATGGATTACCATGCACAGAATAGAAGTGGAGATGGCATTCTTTGAATTCTTGTGGATGGTTCTGCATTTAGGGACATGGAGGAAAATTGGCCACACTTTAAAGAAGAACCTTGTAATCTCGAGCTTTCATTGGCAGGGAACAGTGTCAAACCATTTAGAGAGTTGAGGATTCATTTCATCGTACCGCTTTTAAGCTATCAACAATAAATATCTCCATGGATGTCAATAAAAGAGGGAGCAATACAATTTCATTACATTGTTCTAGGCATTTGTTTACACTCAATTTCTTTAAATTTAGGCAGCATCCCCATTTGTCTTATTTGTTGCATACAATGACATATTTTTCTATCTACAGCCAAGTGTACATTACAATTTATATATTGCAGAAATGGTTATGGCTAATTATGTAATATTTAGTTCATTTAACTAGGTAGGTACTCAAGCAAGATAAGGAATGTATATATCGAAACTTTTATCGAATTTTAGTTACTAAAGTTATGGAATGGCGGCCACTATGTATGACGCTCCTAGACCAACAGATAAAGATAATTTCAATTCCATGCAATGCTTGTATGGACAATTCATGATGCCCCAAGGCTAACACATTTTTGTGGTATGTTATAACGTTTGACTGCACTTTAACAATATTTAATTTGATGAAGTAGATATCATGCATGTTTTTTAAAATAATCTATTCATTATATATAATTAAAAAAATTGACATATTTAATCCAATTATAAATGATCTTGCAGGTCTTCAAACAAAGGAAAAATTTTCATGTTTGGTCCAAAGATGAAATCTCGTTATTCAACAAGTTTAGGAAAGCAGGTGTTTGATGAGTATAGGAACTTCCTCCATAGAAATCATAAGTATCGAACTTTTGAAAAACATCTTTTCAATGGGAAAGAAGAGACTACATCCAAAGGGAAACCATGAAGAATGACACCTTGCCTATAGAGTTGGAATATAATAGATTAATGCGTCAAGGTTATACATTGGATCAAATTGTTTATCTATCATATATGATATGTTTTGAATTTATATTTTTATATTGTGTTGTGTTTACTCATGTTGTAATTGATAATGATTGTCGTTGTTAATTTGTTTAACTTATATGCTTCATGAAGGTCGTCAAGGCATTAATGGCCGACTTCCACATGGACTAAAAAGTTATCCCAGACAATTTAGTAGGTTTCCCTACTATGAGCAACTACAAATTATGCATTTGTTTGATACAATGCATATTAGAAATAATATAACATAAACGTTATGAAAAATATTGGATGGAAGGCATGACAAAGAAAAAATTGTCAAAATTTGTAGTGACATTCAAGAAGCCAATCATGCAATGAAAAAGTCATTCAATTAAATAGCAATGGAGACCAAATTAATATAAGTTACCTTCCTTCGTTATTAATATAGCAGCAAAGCAATGCTATAAAAGAAGTCATACGAAAAATTTGATTTCCCATAGGATTTGCTGCAAACATAAACAATATAATAACAAAGAAAGGTGAATTTGGGTCAAGGAAGAAAATGCATGATTGGCGTACATTCATTAAGGTAATTATTCTTGTATATTATATACACTTGTATAATGCATGTACTTTTCAGTGTATTGTGTTTACTACTTTTGGAAAAATAATGAAAAGATCATTTTATAATTGTTGCAGTACGTTCTACCTCTATCTCTCCCATACAACTTTGACAAAAATGTCAAGCAAGTTATAGATCTTGGAAAATACGTGAGGTAAGTAGAAAGATTTGTTCAATTCATTGTATACATCCTATAATTTCCATTTGTTTTACTTGTTATGTAATATACTGTATATTTTTTTTAAGTCTCGTTAATATATTTGCGCCTTGAATCACTTGTAGATGGATGTCATCTAAAGAAATCCATAAAGAAGATATAAATTATTGGAAGAAAAAAATTCCTTGTCTAATGTGTGAAATGCAAAAGTGTCTACCTTCAACATTTTTCAATGCACAAGAACACTACCTCATACACCAAGTTGAGGAGATTGAATTGTGTGGACCTATACACACAAGGTCAATGTGGATGGTTGAGAGGCACTTAAAATTTTTGAAGGCTTTGGTTAGACAAAGAGCACATCCTGAGGGTTCTATGGTGGAGGGATATATGGTATACCAGACCATGGTGTACATTAGTGAATATCTTCCTAAGTTTTGCAACAAAGATCTATGTAGATCACATTTGGGATCCCAACTCCATTAACAAATTCGAAGGGGAGTACCTGATGGGGAAAGGTAGATTGAGGAAAGTGAGAGGTAATTATAAGATGGTCATGGAGATTAATTGGAATACATTTTACATATGGTTTTATGTATATTGTACTTATTTAATTTTTAATCTTCAATATACATCAATTATAAATTAAGGTCGTATACTGTGGTATTTAACTAATTATACGTCGTTTGTGAATTTCATTTTTTTTTTATACAGTTGGTCGAGAGTGGGATGCACTACATTTGTACGTTGCCAACAATCTTGATTGGATGACGGTATGGATTGAACGATGTAAAAAATTTAGTCATGCATTAACATGGGAAGGTGTGGCTTCATTGGTTAAAGAATCTCATTGTAATGGAGATTCCAATGTTACACAAAAGGAAATTGATTTAACATATGGTTTAAGAGATAAATAGGTATGTATAAATATATTAATCACCCATATTATTTAATTATTTTCAGGTACATTGATGTATATATGTTGAGATTATTTTCTTTGCATACATTCGTCCAAGAATAAATATGTTTATCAACTGACGATATTGTAATAATTTTTACATGTTTGACATATTGCAGGTGAAACACCACAAGGCTATGTGGTGCAATGGTCATAAATTTTGAATCAAAATGTTGAATGACATGAAGAAAACTTGTGATTTTGGTATAACTGTAGTCTTTCAAGTGACTAATGTTTCATCTAGAAGCGACATACATCCAGAAGTCTCAAAAAATCGATACTATGGGATTTTGAATGATATAATTGAGTGTGACTTTAAGTCCTTCAGATTAATTTTGTTCGTCGTCCTATGGTACAAGATACGATTGAATGAAAATGATCCTAAGAGAACTGTTATTGAAAATGATAATAGATTTACCATGGTTAATACAAGGTTGATCGAGCAAGCTGGAAATGAGCCCTATGTTCTTCCAAGCCAATGTGAGCAGGTATTTGTAAACCGGGTTGGTCATTTGTTGTTAGACATGATCCAAGAGGAAGGCCGGTAAAGTATAATGTGGTGAAAGAAAAAGATACCGAAGAAATAGAAGATGATGTAGATGATGATCAGGATCAATGTTGAAGCTAGTTGATGATGTCACTGATGAAGATGTCGAAGAGGAGGAACTAGATCATGCTGATGTAGGAGTTAATGTTCATGAAGATGATATCTGTGTGTATGATGACATTATCAAAACTGATATCGATGATGATGATGATGATATGACCAATCCTTACAATGTCGAATCTGGATCAGATGATACAGACAAAGAGTTGGATGAAGAAGAAGATCAATGACATTGAAATGTATAAGTTATGCGATTGTATTATCTATTTGATATTAATTTCTTGATAGAATTATATTTGACTTATGTGGTTACATAATTAATTCATGATGTTTTTAATTTTTATGCCATTACATAATTAATTTAATGATGTACTTTTTAATGTTTGAAAGGTCAAAAATTAAAACATTTCAATAGTGATGTTAACAACCTTGAAATTAGTGTGTTTTATGTTTCATGTGATCATAAAAGATTAAAAATTAGTTGTAGAGGTGGTTGTTCAGTGGTTGACGTGTATGTTGGTTCTTTTTACAATGTAACCAGGTTTGTCTTCTAATCTACCTATGGAATTTCCAATTCCAATCAAGAAACTCGAAGGACACGGACCAATGACGAGGACTTTAAAAGCCTCCTACACTTAGGGCTCTACAAGACACAGGAGGGTTGATCCTTAATGTGTTTACAACCTACGCGCCATTATTATAAACAACATTAACAATATGTATGATCTCACTTAATATCTCAACATGATAAGATAATATCAACTAGAATTGGTTGTTCATAGACAATATCAACTATCTGGAGCGTGAGATAACTAAACACAATCCATTGTATAAGATATTCAATGATTTGCAATTTGTAGCAAGCTCTAGGCAAAGACAAAAAAATACTGAACTACACTAATCATTACAACTTAGATCGGTGCCATATATCCATTGCAGGAGTCAAATTCATAAGCATCTAGAGGTTTATAACAGATTTAATACATCACATATAAGATCCCTGACAATATTGCATTACAATTTCATCAGTATGCATTCTAACCCAACTACTTATCAAATCCTTATACAACACATATCCGCCTATAATCCCATTCAAGCATTTTGATTAATTCCTTGAATTAAAGCTAAAATAGAATCATATACACCACAACAGTGAGATGGATAAAACAACCCTTAGTTATTTCATTCAAAGTTCAGATATGCATGTACAATGGAGAGACATGAGCTCAAATTTTCATTTCAACTCAAATGCTAGTATTGTTATACAACATTAAATCTCTATGAACTCAAACCTGTTACAAAATGACTCAAAACCTAAATTGCATTTCTCTAAAACCATCGGACTTTACAATTCACTCTGCAACTTCACCTAGACTCGACAAAAATTATCTAACTTGCTAACCTGTACTTCTGGCCTTGAAATCCTTCTTATAGAAAATGAAGGAGAAAACAAGCACCGGGACAAAAAGTACACCTGTCACCAGTCAATTGGAGCACCTGGTGATATTCCAAAAAATTTTACAACAGCCACCACCTTAAAAAATATTCTTTTTCATCATATCAGTTGAGGAACGTTGATGCAAAAAACCACAAGAAAACCGCAACCGTTGCAACCAACACAAAACTGGAACCGTTGCAACCACAACATCTGATCTGCCACCTGTTAGTAGTTCACTCATTTTACTCCTCCTCAGTCAAATATTTAGTTACCCAATTCTGGTACTCATCATTAGTCAGCCAGTCAAAATTAATTACCTCATCCACCTGGGTATTATAAGGTGTGTATTTTATCGCTACCTGATTCGCATCCCTTTCAAAAAGATTCCAAAAATGAACTGGTACTAATGATTTTGTCCATACAGCTCACCAACAAATCATAGTCTGATTCATCACAAATTGAATTGATTTGATCATTGATGGCCTCACTTGCTTGAGCCTGCCATTGTTGAAATGACTTGATTTCCCCTACTCATCAATTATATTAGGTAACAATGTGTTACCCCAATCATTAAAATTATTCACCAACTCCCTAATCTTCCTACTCAAGTCATCTAGTAAGGTCTGAAAACCTTGCAATGATTTTACTAACACATGAGTAGGATTTAATGATTGGGGCCTATTATTTATATCAAACCTTGAGGCCTTATACATGATATCCAAATCACTGGCCCTAGGGATCCAATTTTCAATTATTGGTATCGCTACTTCGTGACCCTATCAATATTCTTTATTGTTGCTAACAACAAAAAATATAAAGAATGTATAGATAGAAATTTTCTATCAACCTTTTCATTTAAATGCCTCAAAACAGTTGTAACAATTTCCTTTTTCTTTAAGAGAGATCCCTCCTCACTTTTCTTTAATGATGCCTGCAATTCATCAATTTTTTGCAAGAGCTACTTCTTTGTAGGTTCGACAGAGCACTTTGTTTCTTCTTCAACTTCCTCTAAAGAAAGGGTGAGGACAAGATTCTGACTGGGAGATCCTGGTGTGGAAACAATTGGAGAAGCAGGAGGCACTGACCTTGCTGTGGAAGGTAATGTACTAGTTCCTAGAGCACTTGATGTCTCCCCAATCTGCTTATACCTAAACCTCTCCACTTCAGTTTGCAACTCAACATTTTTCTGTTGCATCTTGTTGTACTCTTCAATCAAAAGGTTATATTTTTCCATTAAGCTCTTCCTTTCAGCTTCCTCCCTTTCAGCAGTCTTTTGGGCCAATTTGGCCACATTCATAGTAAAATTAGTGGCCTCAGTGGTTGAGGTCTCTAAAGCTCTCTTTATTATCAATCCTCCTTTGAAATTTGGATTAATATCAGAAACATTTGGTTTTCTCCCTTGTGGGGCCAATGCCCAAATTGCCAGAGTTTCATATTCCTCACTGAAAGCAGAGTTTTGCAACACTGCCTTGACCTCTTCTTCAGAGTCTTGAAAGGGATTCTTAGACTTCATAATAGCATTAAAGGATATTGCATCTGCAATGTCCCATTCAGGAAGAATTAATACACCAACCTGACTCACTAGTTTTCTTCCTTCTTCAGGAGTGATGTTCTTGAATTCTTCCATTAATTCATCTTTTACCTCCTCACCATTCTTCTGGTTTGACCTATCAGGCCTTAGTTCTCTTCTCTGCCTACATTTATCTTGATACTCTTCAAACTTCATCCTCCATACCAATTGCAAGAATACAGGAGTTTTTGCAAATGTATTGTCAACTAGAAACTCCTTGCATGCCTCCATTCTTGCACCTTGTACACTTTTACCTTTCATATCTAAATCAGATAAAACTAATTCAGCTGGCCTAGGATGGGAAGGCATACCAACTTCCATGTCTTGATCAGTAACAATAATCTCATCCATCAGATCCTCTTGTGCTTGATCAATTCTTTGCCTCTTAGGGCTTCGCTCAAATGGTGGTGATGAGGGATTGTCTTCCAGTGATGATTCTAAATCAATAATTTTGATTGCCCCAGGCACTTTGAATTTTGGACTTGGTTGTGGAGGCACTTTCATAATCTATTTTCCTTTTATGTCCACTTCTTCTTCATCACTGCTACTATCTTTTTTCCTCCTGTAAATGGGCCACCTTTCCGTAGGTTGGTATGTTGGCCTTGTTTCAATTGGTCTGGCACCTTGCTCTTGTACACCCAGATTCAATTCTAAATTTACCTTTTTTGTCCTCAATGTGCCCATAATTTCCTTGAATTTTCCCATCATAAAATAATTTTTCTTATGGTGGGGACTGAACTCCAACAGTGGATCATATTTTGGATCCATTTTGTAAACAACATCTAGTAGCTTACCATAAGCTATCCATTTCTCCTTGTTCAACTCTTTTCTATTCAAATCAAATTCATTTCTAATCAAGTCTTCAGGGAAACTGAACTCATGCAAAAAAATTCTAGTTTTTATTCTTTGTTTGAAAAGAGGAAAGAAACCCTCAGGATCATGTTGCCGCTTTGGTCCACACCTCAAATGGTAATCATTAAAGAAATTATCAAAATGCATCCAGCCTCCCTTTGAAAATACAAAATCAGGCACCACTGTATAATCTGGGAAAAATGTTCCCTTACCCCTTCTAGGAGGTTGTCCTCATGAATACAACCTATCTGCCACATAACATTTGCAAATCCCACTCTTGGTGGAATATTGTATGGAAATATATGAGGGGCTCCCTGAAAACCATATACTCTCAAGACAGTGCTGACTGGGTATGGGATAATGTCACCCCAGTTATGGTAAACCTTCAATTCTGGCTTCCTCTCCTTTGGCCTGAGGAGATCATGTAATTCCTCAGGGATCCTAGGTATATTCACCATTAATCTAGCCCTTAATTTGGAAGCAAAACAATTATCAAAATGCACATAACTAGTGCTTTCCTTATTACAAGATAAATCTGCAGCCCATATCTGTACTGGAAATCTTTCTCCATCAACTGATTGCCTTAATTTCATCCTCTCAGAGAAAAAGTCAGCATTCTTAAACAAAAACATATGCATTAGCATAGAATACCAAAATAATTGAGTGCCAGTATCATTTTTTTGCAGCTTTGACAGTCCTTCATGCATCCTCTCAGCCAAGAAAGAAGTGAAGTCATAGGTCACAGAGAAGTTAGGGTGTTGTATTTGCACCCCCATGAACATATAAGCAATGGGCATTACCGTACTAGGACTGAAACCCAAAATTTGACATAAAGAATAGAAAGTGGCCAGGAAATGGTTTGCAAAACAATTTAATTTGAAAGGTTCCTGGTCACTGGGGCTGATATGAAATTTTTAACCTCCTACCCTAGCCAGATGAAGTGGAAGCAACCTTGCTCTAAAAAGAGATTTTAGCTTTGCATACTCCTGCTTCATTTCCTCAAGGTTGATAGGAACCAAGTCTTCACTCGGTTCACTCAAGTCAAAAATATGTTGGACCTCTTCTTTGTTAATGCTCAATAGAATCTTTTTATTATTGTCCCTGATTATCCGTGTAACAGGGTCATATCTTGTAGCCACTGTCCTAAGCAGGTCTACATTAGGGAATACATTTGGTACCACCAACATCCCCATATCATACATCCATCCATTTGAAAAAGGGTGAGAAAAATTCCTCTATACGTACCACAATCTGAACAATTCCAAGCTAGTGAGGGGAACCCTAGCATCGGCAATGTTGGAGCAATTATACACTAACCCTTCCCCCAGGATTTTCCCTCACATTAGGACCAATACCTTCCTCCTATCATTCGTTGACAAGGGAAATTGATCCAGGAAATCATCATACAGGTTTCATTTCAAATATTCAGTCTGGCCAGAATGTTGCTTGGGTGGTGCCATCTTGGACAAACTAGGGATTCTTTACAATGTTATAATTCAGATAGCTAGGACTAACCAGAGATAGAAAATTATAAGACAAAATACTACAATTTCTTGTAACTATAATTAAACTATAGCCCTAACACATTCATCAACAAGCTCACAGCACATCCAGCTAATCCTTTCCCAAATTCAAATGCAAAATGATCGGGAGGCACAGAAAATAAACTCACGGCTTTGTTCGTAGAACTCCCAAATTCTGGTTGCAGAAACTCGCAATTCTACCTTGGGCTCTGAAACTGCTCCACGAAATAGTTGAATGCTTTGTGATACATACCAAGCAGGAAAATTTATTTTATTGTCAATCAAATTATGCCAGCAAGTGTCTCATCCGCCATTAAAGCTCAATTTCGCGCTGCACAAACGACTCCAACCATATTTGATGCAAATTTAAATTCAAGTCGTCGATTCTTCAGCTTGATCAAATCATCGACAACCACCTTCAAAACAAGCTGACACAATTTCCAACATGGCGATAAGGGGCCCACCTTACCATACACTATGAAGGAAGTCCACGTGGCGGTTGCCTGTGATATCACAATCCTAAAACTTCTGATAGTGCGATGGCGGGAAACCGTTGATCCTGAGCATCAATGATCTCGTTCCTTTAACACAGTCGCCAGCCATGTTGTTAACCTTTGAGCAGCTTTTCCAGCGAGATTATAACATATCCTTCAATTTAGAACATGTGCATCTTCAGAACACTTTAGTAATCTGCCCTTAATACATTTAAAGCCGGCTAGTGTTTCCTTTACTCTTTAGGCTTCATCGGATGAGACATGTGGCGCCCGCTCGTGATTTTGCAATCAACCCAAGCACCATCGCGGGATGGTGGGGAATGGCTCAGATCAAATGGCAGTTGGTCAGTGATAGGGAAAATTTGATCCCCCGGATAGGACACGTGGCGCCCGCCTGTGATTTCGTGATCCTTCAATTCCCGATCACGGGATGGCGGGCACCGTTGATATCTATAGGAAATAGATCAACGACAACACTAAATCAACCCTTGCAAAATAAAACATTCATTAAAAGGAGAAGTGGGCATTACTAGGCAGACGAAAAACAACAACATAAGTTGTTTTTTAAAAGATGAAACATGGGGCCAACCAAGACTTAGGAAATAAAACCCTGCGGAGGAAATAAAGTATTAAAATCAAAGTTGGGTTTTAATTTTAATCTGGTGACGTAAGCTTAAGCCATTAACCCCAATGGTCATGTCACCGAAGGCTTAGCCAAAGCCTTTCATTAAATACTAACCATGCAATGTGTAGGTTTTTCAGATTCGAAGATATGGGAGAAGATCTCGATCGTACCCCACCAACTCGCAAACCTAAGGTGTCGCCCTGTTATTTGGCGCAAGGTCAGCAAAAGGTAGATGTGTGTCCTATATGGAATGTGGGGCCCAATCTCCACTATTGAGCTCATAACCCATGGTTTTAGATCAACAACCAAGATCAAAAGCTAATGTAAATCTTTGTTGTTCCCTGCTAGCTTGCAGGAGGAAGATGAAGGTCGGTTAAAAGCCGCGAGGTCAACAGATTGCAATGCGTAGCTCCAGCCGTTCAGTTTGAAAAGTGCATAGGACCTGCCGACATGGATTAATGTTATTGGTCATGAGGAAGGTGAACGATGCTTCATTGGATGTCAAACCAAGTTAGCCTGAGATAAACCATTTGATCTACCAACTCTTCAGGAGATCAGCGGGCAGTATTCAAAGTTGGAAAATGGAACATGGTGGTCATTTTATCATACAACTGGTGAAGCATTAATGAATTATTCCTTGCTTGTGTAGTCACGTTGATCTCAATCTGTGTGAAGATGTTAATGGCAATCATGAAGGGTGATCTGCGGATTCTCATGTTGCTCTAGTTAAATGGTGACAGTACATATGCTGCCAAATTGCCATGTTTGCATATGCATTTTTACTAAGCATTGATGAAGGTTGCCATTACCTCACACAATAAATACAAGAGGAATTAATTGCTAATAGTGTCATTCTTGTAGCAGTTAGAGCACTTTGTGGGCTGAGTCTAATTAAGTTTGAGTTCTTGTCTGATAAGAGAAAATGAGTAATTCAGTAAGGAGGTCTGTTCATTTGAGCTCACAAAAGCTCGGTCCTGCTATTCAGGAAGGTGCTTTGGTTGACAAGCCCAGGCTTGTGCCCACTAGATGCAGTAGAAGGTTGCAATTCTAGGACGTTGTTGCTCAACTGGTAGATGACAAAGGCAAGCAGTCAGTGTGCTCTATTACTAGTGTCGGTAAGGAAAATAAGGTATGGGCATGGCTCCTCTAGATGCCAACACTCACCCATTGACCTTACGAGCAACACTTCTGATGATGTAACCGAGATCGACTCTGACTACTGTCGATATTTAGCTCGCTTCAATCATGGTCTGGCCTCTGATGAGGAAGTGATATATGTGGTGCCATTGGTTGTTAAAACCCCAAGTGGACGGACTAGAACCATATTGGGCAAGGACAAGAAAGAAGAGGAGGCTGAGGGTCTACCGTATTGGGCAACAACTAGAAGCAGGTGTATACTGGGGTCTAAGTGTTGGTAAGGGCAGGGTGGCGGGTAAATAAGAAGTTGTTGTGGTGCCTTCGTGGAAATTTGGTTGCCTATTTTTTTGCGTGGATAGAGACAAAGGGGATTTTGATGACAATTTGTGTTCCCTTTTCTTTTAGCTTTCCCCAGTTCATGCACTATGTTTTGCAAATTCAACGTGTGGGAAGTTTTGAAATGAAAGTCAAATGCAATGGAGATTTTGTTCAAATGAAAATTTGTGGTGAAATTACATTTGAGCCCGAAGCTTGTTGCTCCATTGTCATATAAAAGGGAATTCAAGGCTCATTTGTAGGGAGAGAACTGATGAAAGCTCTAGC
This sequence comes from Sequoia sempervirens, assembly GCA_007258455.2. Classification (NCBI taxonomy): domain Eukaryota; kingdom Viridiplantae; phylum Streptophyta; class Pinopsida; order Cupressales; family Cupressaceae; genus Sequoia; species Sequoia sempervirens. The sequence continues at coordinate 18,491 of VDFB02136908.1, forward strand.
TAGGTTTTGAGTTGAATATATGGGTAGAAAGATATTTCTCCTCTAATGAGGAAGTGATATCTGCGGTGCCATTGGCTGTTAAAACCCCAAGCGGACGGAATAGAATAGATAGCCTGTTTTGAGTTTTGGATAAATATATGCAAATTATCTTAAATTGTATGCAGATATGACTTATAAGCATGAATAAATGTATAATTCTAATATATTTTCTCTCCTTATGTGGATTTGAGTGAATTTTGAATGAAATGTTAATGATGTTGTCATTCTTCTTTTGAGAATTTGTTCAATTGTGTGTCTATGTTTTTGCTTTGATTCAAGAAAATCAATTAAATGCTTAAATGGAGTCATAAGTTTAAAATTATTTACAAAGGATTTGATAAGTAGTAATATATCAAAGAATTGAGCTCCATAATGCAAGGTAGTATATGAGTAGTCCATTCTATTAAATTCTTGGGTCATTTCTGCTAACGGTAAATGGGTAACTAAATATTTAACTATGAAGAATAAAAGAATAATATGTAAATGGGTCACTCACTCACTCCCTCTATCTCTCTCCCCTTAACCCTAAACCCTTAACCCTTAAACTCTAAACCCTTAATATTAGGTGTGTATTAAAACATTATAAAAGTATAAATTTTGGAGTTCTATTAGGAATTGAATGATAAATGACGATGAATGGGAAAATCTAAGGCACTTTAATATTTTCAACTAAAAAGTTATAGTTCAATTAGGATTAGTGTTCACTTAGGGTTAGGTTTAGGGTTCAATTAATGTTCAATTTGGGTTAGGATTGAGGATGAGGTTGGGGTTTAATTAAGGTTATGAATTCAATAAGAGTTCAAATAGGGTCAAGGATAAGGCTAGGGTTGGGGTTAAGGTTCAATTAGGATAATAATTAGTGTTAGGGTTAGGATTAGAGTTCAACTGTAGTTCAAAGTTAAGGTTATGGTACAATTAGGACTATTGTTCAATAAATGTTCAATTAGGGTTAATACTTAATTAAGGTTAGTTTTAAAGTTCAATTAGGGTTTGGGTTAGGGTTGGGATTATGAATCAAGTAGGTTTGGGTTAGGGTTTGATTAGAGTTAGGTTTAGGGTTTAGTTAGAGTTAGGGTTAGGGTTAGGGGTAGAATTCAATTATACTTAGTGGTCAACTACAATTAGATTTAGTGTTCAATTAGGGTAAGGGTTAGAGTCCAAATAGGGTTAGGGTTTAACTAGGGTTAGGATTAGAATAGAATAAAGTTTTGTGTTTAATTATGATATCTAGAATTTAGTATAATTTTCAAAATGAAATGATTTGGACAGAAAAAAATAAAAAGTTGATTTTATATAGATCTTATTTGTTAATTTATTCTAAAATTCTAATTAATAATTGTTTAATTAATTTAAAATGAATATTTAATTTAATTTAATTTAATTGTATTAGATAATTAGTAAAACTAAATAGATAATAAATATTTTATGGATTTTAAAAATTAGAAGGGTTAGGATTATAATTCTATAACTAAAAGTAATTCTAATCTTGTCTTTCATGTTGTGATGCAAATGCTACTAGCATATATATATTATTTATTAATATATACAAAATACACCAAGAGATATCTTTTTCAAGGCACCTATTTTATAATAGTACAATAGACGCATCAAAAGGATATCTCTCAGCATATTTTATATATATTATTAATAAATAATATATATGCTAGTAATTATTTAATAAATAAAATAAAATAAATATATCAATTTTTTACCATACTACTCGTTGCCAAGGAGATCCATGTGGCGCCCGCCCGTGATATCGCAATCAATAAAGAACTCAACACTTTTGATCATGTGATGGTGGGCAACCATGGATCTCAACCATCGGCAATCTTGTTCATTCAACACAGTCGCTAGCCTTGTTATTAACCATCGAGCACCTTTCTAGCAAGATTATAACATCTCTGTTGATTTAAAAAATGTGCATCTTATAACTGCTTTAGTAACCCACAGCATAATGTATTAAAGATGCATCAAAGTATTTATCATTCCTTTGGCTTCACTGAATGAGACACGTGGCACTCACCTATGATATCATGATCAACTGGTGGGGTCATCGCAGGATGGCGAGGAATGACTAAGATCACACGACGATTGATCTACGACCATGCGAACTTGTCCCTTTGCAAAATAAAAACATTTATTAGGGGAGAGGGCGCACTAAATTGTGATGATAATACCCAGTCTTACCACATATTTATACTATATATTGTAAATAAACAGTCCAAATGTAAATAAAGAAAAAACCAAATGTTGATAAAAAATGGACCCATACTTGAACATATGAGAACCTCTAAATGTTATATGAAAAAAACATAAATACATTCATGAAGAAGTGAAATAAGTATTTTTTTGTTTCAAATAAAATATCACAACTCTCCACTATAAGTATATCATTTAAAAAATAAAATGCTCATTTAATAAAATAAGACACCCATTGAAACAAGTATTGTTATCATAGTGAAAAAATATTGTTCTTATGTGTACAACAATTGGGGTAGAAATGTACAAGCATTGGATAATTTTATATTAATAGTTTTTCCTATCACAAATATAAAAGGTGAGCAAAATAAATAACATGTATTTTCCCATTAAATGTGAAGGATTTTCAAAAAGTTTTAGTGTTCAACTATTGGTCCATTTTTGTTCAATATAAGTTGTATTTTAAATCATTATGTGTTGTTTTTATAACAACAAATAGATTTTTTGTGTTCAACTATTAGTCCATATGTGTTGAATATAAAAGGTAGAGATATCAAAGATTTATGGTTATCAATAAGTATTTGGTCTCACTCTCTCTCTCTCACTCACTCCCTCTATCTCTCTTCCCTCTACCCTAAACCCTAAACCCTAAAACCCTATACCCTCTACCCTTTACCCTCCCTTCCTTTATCTCTCTCTCTCTCTCTCTCACTCACTCACTCACTCACTCTATCTCAAGTCTCTCCCTCCTATCCTTCTCCCTCTATCTCTCTCCCCTTAACCCTTAACCCAAAACCGTAAACCCTTAACCCTTAAACCCTCTACCCTTTACCCTTAACCCTCCCTTCCTTTGTCTCTCTCCCACTCCCTCCCTCTCTCTCTCTGAAGTCTCTCCCTCCTACCCCTCATCCCTAAACCCTCAACCATAAACCCTTAAACCCTAAAACCTTAAACCTTCTATCCTCTACCCTCAACACTCTTCCCCTCTACCTTCCCCCTCCTAATTAATCTCTCTCTCTACCTCTCTCTACCACTCCCTCTCTGAGGTCTCTCTCTCACTCACTCACTCAATCTCAAGTCTCTCCCTCCTACCCCTTCTCCCTCTCTTAGGTCTTTCTCTCACTCACTCACTCCCTCTATCTCTCTCCCCTCCACCCTTAACCCTAAACCCTTAAACCTTCTACCCTGTACATTAACCCTCCCTCCCTCTATCTGTCTCCTACTCCCTCCCTCTCTCTCTCTCAAGGATCTTCAATATCCTACCCCCTCTCCCTCTCTTAGGTCTCTCTCTCACTCACTCACTCCCTCTATCTCTCTCCCCTTAACCCTTAACCCTAAACCCTTAACCCTTAAACCCTCTTCCCTCTACCCTTAACCCTCCCTTCCTTTATCTCTCTCCCACTCCCTCCCTCTCTCTCTCTCTCAAGTCTCTCCCTCCTACAGGTCCTCAACCATAAACCCTTAAACCTTCTATCCTCTACCCTCAAAACTCTTCTCCTCCCCCTTCCCCCTCCTAATTCTCTCTCTCTCTCTACCTCCCCTTCTTCCCCTTCCCTCCTCCCTTCCTCCCACCCTCTCTATATACATATATATATATATATATATATATATATATATATATATATATATATATATATATATATATATATATATATATATATATATATATATATATATATATATATATATATATATATATCTCTTCTCTCTCACCCACCCTCCACCTCCTAATTACTCTTGGGTATATATGTGCAAAAATCGGATATCCGATTTATAGCACCAAAATATTACATTTTTAAATGTTTTTCAAATTAGATATTAGACACGAATTAGATATCCAAAAAAAATTGCATATCCGATTTGTAGTACTTTGGCTTGGGCATTGCTATGGAGCAATGTACTGACAGCCAACCCAAAAAAAAATTCAACTCGGGATTTTCGCATTTTTTGGTGAGTTCAAAACGCTACTTTTTTCATGTTGCCACTTTTTGGCCCATCATGATCCTACACATACGCAAGTCTAAACCAGGTAGTTGTTATTGCTAAGGTGGATCACTCCTTTCTTCGAAGGCCATACACTTATGATTGGGTCAAGTGTTCTTTTCTTTAGAAAATTCCTATTGCATTTTTGATAAGTTAATTATCATTTGATTAGATGGGTTATGAAGCACTTATTTCAAACAAATATCTTTATCAAAGAAGTATATTGGCATGAAATTAAATATGATTTGTATTCCAATGTAAAAACTACAAAGAATGGAAACAATTCTTTCAACACATAAACTATTATGTAGTAGTCAATTAAAATGAAAAAGCTTACTCTATATTAGTTAGGATACACAACTAAGAAAATGATCTAAAGTTACTTATTTATCCTAGAGGAACTAAGTATATAGTATACAAAGAAAACCAACAAACCCACAACTACCCCTATTTTGAAGGAGTTTAGTTTTCTCCCCTTCCCTCGAAGCAATATTGTCTAATTATTTTAAAGAGATGAAGGGTCATAACACAACTTTATTCAACCCAGTAAATAGCTTGGTTAATGAAACTTGACAAAAGCAACAAAACAATTGCTACATTTGGCATTTCATGTTGAATGAAGAGTGGTGACAATAATCTACTTATAGTTTAATAAAACACTATTTTTATAAGAAGGCTTGATATTAGAAAGATAAGTGTTACTTATAGTTTAATAAAACACTATTATAGTTTTACCAACATATACTATTGTATGCTTGCATGGCTTCTTAGTTAATATATGGGGAGAGAAAGAGAGAGAGAGATAGAGATATATGGGAAGAGAAAGAGAGATGGAGATATATGGGAAGAGAAAGGAAGAGAGGTAGAGATATAGAGTCGATGGATAGGGGGGATAGGGAGGGAGAGATGGTGAGAGATAAAGAGGGGTAGATAGAGAGGGGGAGGGAGAGAAAGTGATATAGATAGAAAGAGATAGAGAGAGGAGTAAGAGGGAGATAAAAATAGGAAATAGAGATAGAGATATAGAGTAGGAGAGATGGAGGGAGAGATGGAGGAAATGAGAGAGAAGTGGTGAGGGAGAGAGAAGCTCAATAGATAGAGGGGGGAAGAGGCGGGAGTGACATAGATAGTGGAGATAGGATATAAAGAGCCACAGGAGAGATATATCAATCACCCTCCCTATATCTCTATCTATTCATCCTATCTCTTTTTATCTCTACTCCCTCTCTATCTCTTTGTTTCCCTTTCTATTTGTATGTTTGTCATTATCTCCCTCCCTCTCTATATTTTCTTTCCTATATTTATCTTTGTCTCCTTAAGTGTGCAATGGGTACATTGAAGAGGTCTTAAAGGAGAATTATCATATCTTTAATCAAATGGCATGCTACCTTGAGCATAACTCCCCAAGGACACATGCCATCCTTGGATTGTTGACATGAAACACCCAATCAAAATTTAGTTTCTCTCTCTCATATTAATATATACATTATTATATTAATTATTATATTTTATTATATAAAATATACTTATTATTAATTATTAATTATAATAATTTTATAATTTTATACGTATTTAATAATTTTGTTAAAGAATATAATATATAATTATAATAAGTTGAATAATTATATTATTTATTATGTAAAATATAGCTAATATATACTTAACTATATTGTAGAATATTAAAACCTAGCTAAATGGCGGAATTTTTTTGAACTTAATTAACATACTGTAAAATCTAATGAAACCAGGTTGTAGCTCACCAAATTGGAAAAGTGAAAGGTCAATGCCAGCGTCGAGGAAGAGTTTGGAGTAGTGAAAACAAGGTCAATGCCAATGCCGAGCAAGAGTTTGGAGTAGTGAAAACAAGGTCAATGCCAGAGCCAATGAAGAGTTTGGAGTTAAAACAAGGTCAATACCAGCACCGACGAAGAGTTTGGAGGAGTGAAAACAAGTTCAATATTAGCGCTGAGGAAGAGTTTGGAGGAGTGAAAACAAGGTCAATACCAGCACCGAGGAAGAGTTTGGAGTTAAAATAAGGTCAATACCAGCGCCGACGAAGAGTTTGGAGGAGTGAAAACAAGGTCAATATCAACACCGAGGAAGAGTTTGGAGGAGTGATAACAAGGTCAATACCAGTGCCGAGGATGAGGTTGAGGGAACTCAAGGAAAATTGACGACCAAGGGGCAATGAGTACTGTAAGTTTGGCACCCCCATTCTCTTTAACCTTCAATTTTCATGCCTAGTTTCTGAAGATCTTCTCGTACATTGGCACCCCCATTCTCATAAAATGGTATAAGATAAGACAGAAAAAATAAAATAGCTTAGTCTTTCACATTTTTATCCACCAGCCTCAGGTCTTGGCAAAACTCCCATAATCTACCCACATCTTGGTTGAGGTCTAGGATTTCATCACACATAGTCTTCATCGCATGAGTCTGAATCAATTGTAGATTTAGCCCAAGTATATGCTAGGCTAAGGTAGATCTAATGAATGGAAATAGATGCATACAATTCTTCTTTAATACCTCCACCACAAACATATGCAAGGTGTTGGTTATTTTTACGGTAAGCAGGTTGATCTTCTAATCTACCTATGGAATTTCCAATTCCAATAAAGGACAGCTCTTAGGACCTAGACCAACTGACAAGGATTTGAAAGATCTACACTTTGGGCTCTGCAAGACCCGGGAGGGTGATCCCTTAATGTGTTTACAACCTCTACACAATCATCATAAACAACATTAACAACAACAAATAATCTCATTTAATAGCTCAACATAATAGGATAATACCGAAGAGAATTGGTTGTTTATCAATAATATCAACTATTTGGAGCATGAGATAACTACAAAAAAATTTCACAGTATAAGATAGTCATTGATTTGCAATTTGTAGCAAGCTCTAGGTAAAGGCAAACAAATACTGAACCATATGAATAAGTACAACTTAGATTAGTGCCATATATCCATTAGAGGAGTCAAATTTATAAGCATCTAAGGGTTTATGACAGATTTAACACATAACCTATAAGATCCTTGATAACATTGCTTTACAATCTCATCAATATGTATTCTAACCCAATACTACTTATCAAATCCTTATACAAAACATATCCACCTACAATCCCATTCAAGCATTTTAATTAATTCCTTGAATTAAACCTAAAACAAGAATCATACACACCACAACAGTGAGATGAACTAAACAACCCTTGATCATTTTATTCAAAATTCAGATATGCTTGTACAATAGAGAGACATGATTTGAATTAATCATATCAATTCAAATACTCAAGACTGCCATAAAAACATCAAATCCCCATGAATTCAAAAACCTACTTAATTACTTCAAAACCTAAATTTCATTTTCCTAAAACTATCGACTTTACAATTTGCTCCTCAAGAATCTCATCTAGACTCCTAATTAAAAAATGTCTAACTTTAAGCAACCCATACTTAGCCTCTTGAAATCATTCTTATAGAAAAGTAAGGAGCAAAATAAGCTTCAAAATAAAGCACACTTGTCACTGTACCCCAATTGACTCTTGTGATATTCCAAAAAAAATTACAACAGCAATATCCCCAGAGAATATTCTTGTTCATCATGCCCACTGAGAATGGTTGATGCAACAACAAAAAACTTCAAGAATTTTGTGCCTAGACTATCACCAAAAAGAAAAACTAGAATTTGTTGTAACTGCAACAACTGATTTGTCAACCGTTAGCAGCCTACTCCTTTTCACTCTTCCTTAGTTAAATATACATTTACCCATTTCTGGTACTCTTTATTAGTTGGCCAATCAACATTGATCACCTCATTCACCTTTACACTATAAGTTTTGTACTTAACTGCCACCTGATTCGCTTCTCTTTCAAAAGACTCCAAGAATGAGCTGGTGCTAATGATTTTTTCCATACAGCTCACCAACAAATCATAATCTGAGTTATCTTGTTTTTGAGAGTTTTGTAGTCGAAACATGATATAAAGGGGCTCTTACACTTTTTGTGATTACTGTAGCTTGTGTAAGAGGCCCCATGGATACTGTTGTAATTGTAGGATGCATGAATAGGGCATAGAATGAGAAATAAAGAAGGTATAGCTGTTGTCCTCGATAGTTTTGTGAAGAAAAGCATGTGAAATGAGAGGTTCAAGCTTAGGTTTCAACAAAACATGTATGGGAGATCTAATTTTATGAATTTTTATCCATGTGCGTAATTCCAATGTTGTTTCAACATCGACTATAATGATACTACACACACATATATATGCTGTATGTATGTATGTATGTATATGTATTTTTAAATGTAAATGTAAATGTACCATCGGATGCTCTCCTGAACAATAAATGCAACATATCATTAAATAAATCTTATATCTATGTATATAAATGTGTATTTCTAAATGCAATTGTAAAATGCAAAGAGCATATGGTTTTAGAAAAGTTATAGATAATAACATATCCATAAATTAATGTAATTGAAATTCTAAAGTCTTCAACACATATAATATGAAATCGATCAAACTATTAAACTACATGAGAAATAAATGAAAACAGTAAATGCATATATATGCATATTTGTAAATGTAAGTGGAAAATAAATAAGAATAATGAAAATTATAAAAGAATACAAGGAAAAGTCTCCTCCCTTCTTGTTAGTGATAACCTCCTCCACACACAACCCTTAAAAATTATGAATAGAGGAATATAATCTTTGAAGAACTCAAAGTTGATTCTCTCCTACCTGATGCAATTAGTCATTTTATCCTTACAAACATTTATAGTGATTACTAGAGGCACATAGACCAATTCTTCATAATAGAAAAAATTGATCATACTTTTCCAATGATGTCATTATGAGAAAACCTTAGGTTAAATGAATAATTCCTAGCTAAGTTCTTTAAATCATGTCCAACCGTATAAGAGAAGACCGCTGCTATGTGTACTTGGATACCATGGAGAAAGGCTCTTTGGGCTCTTTCATCAATCATCCTACCTTAAAACATACCAAAAGTCTCCTAGCAATTAGAAATAGGAAGATTTAAGATGACTTAAAAAAAAATTATTGCCAAAGCATAAACTTATGATGACTTAACCAGGCCTAGTACACACTCCCTCCCCATTAACCACTTAGACATATGGAAATTAAATGTAAATTTTCTGCTATTTTTAGTCATGTAGGTGTCCAATAAACCACTTGGTGGTGTTTCCCTTCAAGTTTATTTACTTGAATGAAGAGAAAAAGTCCTTTGATTGCAATTAGAGAATACATTTGAGGCCTTGGTTGTGTAACTGGTGGACCATAGTCACATTTAACACTTGTTACAAAGTTTGGGAGTTAAAATGTTAAGTAGATTTGATTTGTGATGGACACATTTTGACGGTAGTAACAATAGCTTGCAATCTATCAAGACTTGATTACCTTATAACTTGTGAAATTCTAGCGATGAAATGATAGATTAATCATAACGTCACCTTGGGATTACATCACCATGAAAGAAATTCATCCAACATCCTTATGAGTGCAGGTACCACAAAATAGGTATTTTTCAGATCTGTCTTCCTTGAGCGAGGGAAATTCAGGAAGAGAAGAGGAAATCGAGACATGTAGTATGTCTAAAAGAGGGAGATCAGCTAGAGGTCAAAAGATTAGAAGAAAATTCCGTAAACGCATGTAATTTTTTCTTGTTGAAGGGGGTTCATGTTCTTATGATGATAAGAGCATAGGTGACATCGAGGTGCCCTTGAGGTACAAACATCTACGGAAACAATGGGTACCCAAGGAACTTCCTCCAATAAACACTGATTTTTGTGTCAATGAGAGGATATACCGCATAGCACCATCGTCATTACATGGTTTGGGCCTATTTTGCATGGATGGCATAAAGGTCTGTTATGAAAAAGTTACTGAATTGATGGAGTATGTTGGACCATGTTACAGTTACAAAGATTGGATGCAACTGGTTCGATATACACGAAGTATGTGTAGGTATGCACTGTCATCAAATTATATACAACTAAAAGATAAGGATCAAAATAAAGGATTGGCTATGTACATTGATGGAAGGCCAAAAGCATCAAAGAATATTGTAGGGTTTATAAACAGTACACGACCTGGGTCAACAAATAAGCAACCCAATTGCATATTCGAGGCGTGAGAGGGAAACCATGTATTTGTATGTGCAATAAAATCAATAACTACAGGGAAAGAGTTGCTAATCGATTACAATTTGAATCGTTTAGTTACAAACACGTTACTATGGAGGTGGTACATACTATGTACCATTTTACCCAACCTCCAATTAATGACTCCAATATACCATTTTATTCTTATGTTTTTTTTTTGTAAGTCTATTGGTTTCATTTCGGTAATATTTTTTTATATTTAATTTTTGTCACAGGGGGACATTGATCGTACGAAGAAGGCTCTGTCCTAGAGCACAGATCACGATGTATCTTCAGGCGCTTCTACCCGACAGGTTTACTTCATTGTAATTGTACAAATTAGATACAAGCAAAATGTTTTATTATTATATTTTTTTCATAAGTTTTTGGGTTAATTTTGAAAATGTTTTAATATTCTTGTTGTAGTCGACTGATTGGGGAAAGGCACCAGCAATAGAGGAGAGCATCCATAGTGAGGTGTAGTCAATATTTTTTGATGATAACATCTCTTATTCAACAAACCCTCTCGATACGATAAAGAAGATCCAAAAAAAATGCAATGAAGAAATGGTTAAGTTGATGTTCATAGTGCCTCAAATAGATGAGATAAGAGAAAGGGTTAAAATATTGACTGAGAGATTACAAAACTTGCAAGTAAGCTATCATGAGGTCTTTAATTATAATATAAGTTCATTCATGGTTTTATATTTTGTACTCTTTTATGCCATTAACTAAAATATGTGTTGTTTTTACAGGGTTATTTGCTTCCTCATGATGCTCCTAGCCATGATCAGGGTACTGCAAGTGCTGCCCAAGGAGTACGGGTCGGTACAAGTGTCCATCTTGATCTTCCTACGCATACATGACATCATCTAACCCCATCATCCGTGCCTATATTGTTGTCTGAAATGTCGGCAACACATACCATGCAGGCATCCGTTAATGCACCCTCTGGCAGTGAACATATACCAAAACATGCGTCAGGACATGTACCTGGGGATGCAGAGGCCACTAGTACTGGTGATGTTTTAGCAGCATTTCCTTGATCTTCCCATATTACTAGTACGAGAACATTGTCGGTCACACTTGTGGTGACCGAGGATTTTGTTCCCATAAAGATAGAGAAGGTCCAGGTACTTTAAAATGTTTTAATTATTATTGTATATAATCCAATTGAAATTTACTTATTGATTACTCTTTTTAGACTATTGATCCCATGATCATTTTGCAAGAAATGATGTTTTTTATAAACATCTAAGTGATATTACATTGGAGCTCTTCAGGCCCACCATACGTACACAGTGGAATGCCCAAAATCAAGATTTAAAAGATAAGCTCATTAACCGTTTAGTTGTGTTTTTCGGTGATAAAACATTCAACCGAACCAAGGTCCTTAAGAAAGCTGGTACCTATCTAAAGTATGTGAGTGACCAATATAGGTCACATTTAGAGAAGAACAAAAAGTACGAGCGTCCCCTCATGATTCCAGAGAGGGAGTGGAAGGACCTGGTGTCCAATGGAAAGGAGAAGGCTGAAAACAAAAAAGGAAAGACACCACCAGGCCAAGGAAGGTATGTGATACTATCAATAATGTAATTATATACTGATTACTCTTTCTTTTTATATAATCTAACATATTTCAAACTTTTCATAGGCTTCCCAACACATCAAAGGCAACAAAAGAAAGACTAGAAAAGCACGGGCAACATAAACTTGGCTCTAGTGGTTATATGAAATTAGCCGCATGAATTGCAAGTATCAATAAATAAAATATTGCATCCAAATTATAATAAATTGAATTTTGTTTTGGTTTTATCACACCATAGAAGCAAAATTCATGATCTTATGCAAAAATGTAGGGCTCCTCAATTCAACATAGCGCTCCTTACTGTATATAACTCTAAGATTGCCTCAAAGAAGGCTATGGAGCAAAGGGTTGAACCGTAGCTCCGACCGGGAAAAACACAATCTTTCATTGCATCCTAATAATAATGTAAATAAACCTCAATAAAGTTTATTTAAAAATTGAATACTTGTGCAATCTATTCAATATTAATTTCAACCTACAAAGTAATTACATGCCTGGTTTTATTTCTTTAACATCAAGCAATGATAATATCGGCATGGTATTGAAACGCGTCGGTGAGGTGGTTACCGAACGCGGCGAAGGCCGTCACGCAAGTAACCGGGTAATTAGAGCATGCATACCATCAAACATGCATGATCCGCTAGAGAAGATATCGTGAATGGCGATGCCCTACCGTAAAGAGTAATTCTACTCTAAAGTTCTTTTAAACATATTTAATTGCAATTGGTGTATTAATTAATGTAACCTTTGATGTTTCAACTTTAGAGCATGTAGATCGTGATCAAAGTGTTGAGCATGATTAGGCTAGAGAAGATTAGAAACATGATGTGGCCCCATCAAAAAGAGGCATCACCCTCATGTTCTTCTTAAATGCCATTTAATTTCAATTGCGTATTAATTAATGTAACCTTTCGCAGCCCAAACCGCAGATTAGATTTGTATGTGTTCTAACATGTTGAGCATGAGCCTATAACAAAGTTTGAAAGAACATGATGTGGACCCATCGTAAAGAGAACCACTCTAATGTCTTTAATTAATGAAATACTTGTAACAAAACATATCGCTTTAACATTTCTTTCTTTATCGCGGCAACTCTCTTTGCGGTACGACGCCCATCGCCATGAGCGCATCTACTGAAGCGCAGATAACATCATCGCTGCTTTTAGGCGTAAAACTAAAGGGGGAAAATATTTATTTGGTGGAAAAATGATACTTCACTTCGCCTTATGGTAGCTTTTGTCGTGTAAAATAAAATGATTGCAATCATATCGACAACCATATTTTTGATAATATGTAAAACTAAAAGAATGAATATTATATGTTAATAAACAATGCGGTGTTATATATTAAATGGATGAATGAATGAATGTTATAGCGCTGGGTTAATGGATGAATGAATGATTAATGCTACAAGACAATCGGAGAGGATAGTGGGGGAAATGTAAACGAGCTTCCAATCGTCATTAATGGTTGGCCCTGGCGGTATACTGATAAAACCGGTCTTGTTCCAAAGAGAAGCTCAATAAGGTAATGCACTTTTCAATATAAGAAATGCATCGTTTGAAGCATCAAACCAATATGCAGTCTGTATGTATGATCAGTCGTCAGTCTCCGTGATGGTACATTTCAACGAATATTTTTAAAAAAAAAATTGCATTGTTTTGTCGCAATTTCAACGAAACCCACTGATGAATCGCAGAAAAGGTTCGACGAAGTTGCTATAGTTGTGATGAAGGTTTCGTCGTAACTCCTTGCCCATTGCATCACCATTTCGATGAATTTTTGGTGTTGTTTCGACGCTACTACTTGCCCATTTTGTTGCAATTTCGATGCACTTTTGGTGTTGTTTCGACGCTACTCTTGCCCATTTCGTCGAAATGGTGACGAACATCTGGTGTTGTTTCGACGCTACTCCTTTCCCATTTCATCAAAATTGTGACGAAATTCTAGTGTAATTCGTCGGTGGATACACGAAGTTTTCATCGATATTCTGATGAAAGTCTGAGTCATTTTATGATGCCAATGACTGATGAATTTGCATCGTTATTTTGACGTTTAATTCATCGTCGACCTTTCGACAAAAAAAATGACAAAAATATTTTCGTCATTTCATCGCTTGTCCGACAAAGATTTGTCGAACGACCGACGAACGTTCGTCGGAAAATGGTGTCAAATTCAGTTGTGTGGGTATGGAATAATGTCACCCCAGTTATGGTAGACTTTTAATTCTAGCCTCCTCCCCTTCGGTCTGAGGAAATCATGCAATTCCTCAGGGATCTTGGGTACATTCACCATCAGTCTGGCCCTCAATCTGGAAGCAAAGCAATTATCAAATTACACATAACTGGCGCCTTCTTTATTACATGATAAGTCTGCAGTCCATATCTATACAGACAATCTTTCTCCATCAACAAATTGCCTTAATTCCATCTTCTCAGAAAAGAATTCAGCATTCTTGCACAAGAACATATGCATCAACATAGAATACCAAAATAATTGAGTGTCTGTATCATTCTGCTGCAACTTTAACAACCCGTCATGTATCCTTTCAGCCAAGAAGGAGGCAAAATCATATGTCACAGAGAAATTGGTGTGTTGTATTTGCACCCTCATGAACATGTAGGCAATGGGCATCACCATGCTAGGATTGAAACCTAAAATCTGGCACAATGAATAAAAAGTGGCCAAAAAATGATTTGCAAAGCAATTTACTCTGAATGGTTCTTGGTCACTAGGGCTAATATGAAATCTTGAACCCCCTGCCCTAGCCAGATGAGGTGGAAGCAACTTAGCTCTGAAAAGAGACTTTAATTTTCCATATGCCTACTTCATTTCCTCAAGATTGATAGGAACCAAGTATACACTCGGCTCACTCAAATCAAAAACCTGTTGGACCTCTTCTTTGTTAATGCTCAATAGAACCCTTCCATCTTTGTCCTTGATTACCCGCGTGATAGAGTCATATCTTGCAGCCACGACCCTAAACAAATCTATATCAAGGAACACATTTGGCACAACCAACTTCCCCATATCATACATCCAACCATTTGAGAAGGGGTGAGGTAAATTCCTCTATCCATACCATAGTCTAAATATCTCCAAACCTGTAAGAGGAACCCTAGCATCGGCTATATTTGAACAATTATATACCAATCCCTCCCTTAGGACTTTTCCTCGCATCAGAACCAACCCCCTCTTCCTAACATTTGTTGACAATGGAAATTGATCCAAGAAATCATCATATAGGTTCCTACTCAAATAATCAATTTGGCCAAAGTGTTGCTTTGGAGGTGCCATCTTGGATAAACTAGGGCTTACTATTTCACACTTCAAATAATTAGGATTAACCAAAAAATGAAATTACAGAATAAAACCCTACAATTCCCCACAATTCAATCAACCTACAGCCCTAAAACATTTATCAACAAGCCCAATAACAAGCATACAGTAAGCCTTTTTTCAAATTCAAGTGCAGAATAACCAGGCAACACAGAAATTAACTCACGGCTTTTATGTTTGCAGAAATCCCAATTCTTCGCTATAGAAACTTGCAACTTCGCTTTTGGCTCTGAGACTGCTTCGCAAAATACTTGAATGCTTTGTGATACAATAAAAGCAGGAGATTTTTTTTTATTTCAATCAAATCATGCCAGCAAGTGTCTCATCTGCCATTAAAGCTTACTCGCGCGCTGCATGAACGGCTCTAATCGTATTTGATGTTGATTTAAATATTAGTCGTCGATCTGTCAATTTGATCAAATCATCGAATAGAGCCTTCAAAACAAGCTGACACAATCACCAACATGGCAATAAGGGACCCACCATACCATACATTACCAAGGAAATCCACGTGGTGGTCACTCGCGATATCGTAATCAGTAAAGACCTTGCAACTTTCGATCACGTGATAGCAGGCAACTATACATCTTGATCATCAGTGATCTTGTTCCTTCAAAACAGTCACCGACTTTATCATTAACCATCTAGCAGCTTTCTCGCCGAGATTATAACATCTCCATAGATTTGAAACACGTGCATCTGAAGAACACTTTAGTAACCCGTTGCATAACATATTAAAGCCGGATTAATTTACCAAGGTATTTCCCTTATTCCTTCGGCTTTACCAAATAAGACACGTGGCAGTCGCCCATGATATCACGATCAATAAAGACCTTGTGATTTTTTATCACGCGATGGCGGGAAACCATTGAGATCAAATGACGATTCATCAATGGTCACACAAACTCATCCCCTTCAGCTTCATCAAATGGGACACATGGTGCCTGCCTACGATATCGCGATCAACCAAAGCAGTGTGGTGGGGTCATCGTGGGATGGTGGGGAACGGTTGAGATCAAACAACAGTCAATCAATGGTCACACAAATTACCCTCTACAAAATAAAACATTTATTAAAAGAACGAGGGGGACATCACTAGGCGGATGATAAACGATCAACATAAGTTGTTTTAAAATGATGAAATACAGGGCCGACCAAGACTTAGGGAAAAATAAAATCCCACAAAGGAAATAAAATATTAAGACCAAAGGGACCCAACCTTATATGAAATGATGGGGCATTATATTTTTTAAAGGCACAAAGTAAATGAAATCGTCCGCAAAATGAGACAAACACTAAAGTTTACATGAGAGACAAAGCTGAAACTGACCGCCAGTTGCAAACCAGAAAGACGAGGAGACATAAGGCAGCGGGGAAAGAAACAAGGAAAAATTGAAGTTCCATCAAGAGAGAAGGATGAATAGAGGTAAGGTGGGTGAGAGAGATCAAGAGAGGGAGATGGGAGGGAGGGCACCAGGATCAGGTAAGTAAGGTAAAAGATAGAGACATGGAAGAGTAGGTCGGAAGAACTGTCGAAAGGAGAAGAAGAAGATAAAGAGAAACAGGGGTCCTGAGTAAAGTCTTAAAGGTTAAAGGGATTCGGGTTCGGTCAAAGGTTCGGGATTCAGATGAAACAAAGATACAAAGTGGAAAGAACAAGAAGAGACAAATTAAGAAAAGTTAATTTATAGCCCGTTTTAAAATGTTAAAGACCCTAGTTTACTCAAGATGGCACCGACAAAGCAGCATGCTAGCCAGATTGATTATTTAAATAGAAACCTATATGATGACTTCCTGGATCAATTTCCATTGTCAACAAATGATAGGAAGAAGGGATTGGTTTTGATGAGAGGAAACACCCTAGGGGAGGGATTAGTGTATAATTGTTCCAACATAGCCTGATGGAACATTGGATCTTTGCTCATGCTTGGGAAACCTTTCACCAAAAGATGCCATGAATGCACCTTACCCAAAGTATGCTTTAGGACCTCCATGAATACAAACACAAGGATTGTCATTTATCATCTTGCAGCAGTGGTACCTAAGATGATGGTACTACCCCTCCCTTGGACATTGCTCTCTTCTTACAATTGGATACATCAGTCCTTTTGATATTTTCAAAAATATATGAAATGATTTCTAAGCAATGCCTTATTGGGTCAATGAGATCACCAAAAGTCTAGGACTTGTCAAATGAAGGTATATTATTGACACCTATCCCTTTTCTATTCACTTGTTAGGACTTAGTAATGACTATCCAAAGAGAAAATGAGATAGTGGCAACAACCATTTATATTATTTATCTCACTACAATCCATTTCATGGCTATAGTCATGTTGTCACCCAATGTAGATTTATTTTTTCAAATTCATAGATAACATGAAGACAAACCTATAGCCTTTAATGGTACTGCTCTTATTCATGACTATGCTCTGTTCCCTTGAAGCACCATGATTTATGATGGTTTTTATGTTGAATAACTTCATTAAAACACCCTTGTGCAAGTATATGCCTTCAATGTTATAGCCTATTGCTGGAATGGATGATCAATGGCATGAAAAGGTAAAAAATACAACAGTGATTTGCTTCCTTCACTACTTGTTGTTGATTGTTGATTTTTGTTCATATGCACTTGTACCATTGTAATGCTTGATGTCCTACATGAACCTGCATGGTTGTCTTGTAGCATAACCTCATATTTTTTGTTCATATACACTTGTACTATGGCCTTGGCTTCCAAAATGAGACCTCTCCTGAATCATAACTGCTTAATTGTCATTTGTAACTTTTTCTTTCTTGTATGCAATCATGATCCATGTTCAATCAATCATGATGACCAAAACCCCTATATGAAAGGTTATGAGCATAGCAATTGTATCTTGATCACATGATATGAGGGTTCCATTGTTGTCAAAAAAATATTGTAATGACATGTTTTCAATAGGCATATTATTTGTTTCAACTAGAGTTGATGTTTCTTAAATGTCTTTTCCTTTTATGCCTTTCCTTAAAACATCATGCATTGAATGTTATCTAGAAACTTGTTCACCTAATGTTTGATTGTGAAGGCCTTGAATAGAGCCTTGTGCAACTTTAGATTTTGTTTTTGTTGTTGTCCTTCATGAGACCATTTTAGCATGCATTGTTGGTTATCCTTATCAATGACAATGACCTTTACCTATTGCATTCACTTTCACCAGTACACCCATGAATGAATAATATCAATCCCCTTTGCCTCATGTAGCTCTTGCAAAGGTGTTTTCCTTGTACTTGTATCAATACCTTGATTCAACCATTGCTATTCTTTTGTTATGTGTAATAAATACACTTAGTCTCCTCATTTTATCTTTATTGGATAGCCACCTGTCACATATGTGGGTGACCTAACAACTCACCTTCCTATGTGATGTGTGACTGTCCAATACGGTTATGGTGAGAGGGGCTTGACAACAACTTGAAATGATTCCTCATTGTTTAAAAGATGCATAATTGAACTTGATGCATCTATGAAGTCACTTCCTTTATAAACAGATCATGGATCTTCTTAAGAAGATTGAAGGACATATCAACACAGTATGTTGCATCTTTTGAATATGTCCTTTCTTGTCTTGTCTTATGTTCCTTTCCTATCATGTCTTATGTTACT
>VDFB02136909.1:0-11751 GCA_007258455.2 Sequoia sempervirens
AGCAAAAACCTAGCAAACAGGTGTCTTGGTAACAACAAAAAAATCAAAAAAGTAAAAAATCAGAAAAATCAGAAAAATGATAAAAAAAAGTAAAGAGAAAAAATCGTCCTCTAGTGAAAACCACTTTAGGTGGCACTTTGGGCAAGTACCTCGGTGAAAACTTGGCAAATAGGTGCCTTGTGTAAATAAGCACTTTCCATCCACCAAGATCTTTGTGGCTTATTTGGCAGCATCCATCCATTTCACTTCCATCATTCATCGCATTCAAGTCTCCATCCATCACTCATCCACTCGCATCCGCTCCATAGCTTGGTTCTGTTTTCGTATCGTGATCCCTCCTAGTACTACTCGGCCCATCCTTAAGGTCAGTCTATCCTGCCTTTGTCAGAGTAGTCTATTGCATCATGTTGGGGGCACGTCCTCATCATATTGGATCTGTGCATGATCTTAAAGTCCTTAAACATTAGAAAATCCAAAAACATCAAAACATTAGAAAATCCAAAAACATCAAAACATAAGAAAATCCAAAAACATCAAAACATCATAAAATCCAAAAACATCAAAACATCAGAAAATCCAAAAACATCTGAAAATCAGAAAATCCAAAAACATTCAAAACATGTCAAAATTCAAAAAATAGGTCAAAATGTGAGTCAAAAGATCAAAAACAGAGTTGTCTTGTCAAACTACATCGTCTCTGAGTTTGAACGTAGGCAAGGTTGATCTTCGATCATCCCCCGAGACATTTAGGTCAGTCCTTTAGGAGTCTTTCATAATAAGCTAACATTTCATCATGTATATCATCATCTAAATTAGTCAAGTCGTCAGTCCAAACTACGTGGTCTCTGAGCTTGAACATAGGCAAGGCTAATTTGTTGATCAGCCCTTGAGGCCCCTAGGATAGGTCTTTAGGTTAGTCTCTTGGTCAAAATCTCAAAAAATTCCAAAAACATTTGAAAAATAAAAAAAACAAAACATTTGAAAATCTCAAAAAATACCAAAAAACAGCCTCAAAATAGTGCAAAACTCAAAAAACATCCAAATGTTTGAAAAAATCCATCCAACTCATCTTGCTTGCATAATAAACTAGTCACCATCCTCAACCTTTGGTGAAACAGTTAGAAACAAGTCTAGCAGATTAAATGTGAAAACCCAAAAGCGTCAAGTCTCAAGTCTAAAGTCAGTACGTAAGCAAGTTGGTAAATTCTTGGTGTTGATAGTCCATCATCCAATTGGTCCCATATCAATCATCTGATAACATCATGTCGTAGGATGAATCCTTCCTACAAGGGGCATTATTTATCAGAAAGAACACTTTGGATAAATGAAATGGCATGCCCCCATCCACTAACATGTCCTAAGATGCATCATTCCTACAATGGGCATTACCTTTTGGCAATAGTTTCGGTCCCTATCCTTAAAAACACATTTCCTTATGGTTAGCGATATTGAAGAACATTAGCTTGTTTGTGTGCTTTATCTTTGTCTTTTGACTAATCTCATTGCACTCAGTCCAAGGACCTCTTGATGATATCCGAATGAAGGATTTAGATAGATAGGAATGGGGCAACAATCATTATCTTTTTGTCTGCTATACTTGTTGGGCATTCTTGTAAAATAACTTGGAGAATACTTGCTTTGTTAGATATGTATAGAGGATGCTTTGGACAGCTCATTGACTATTGCATTGATTAATTATACCTTTTCGTGTTTTGGTCTGAGATGTTTAAAACTTCTAAAGTGCATCCTAGTAAGGTTTTCGTATGTCAGGTGTGAACAAAAATACTCCTATCTATTTGTTGAGTCAAATTCCATCACACTAAGTACAATGCCATCATGGTCCTTTATACCTCGATGCATCGTGCTTAGGCATGTTATCAAACATAAAGTAAGTGACCCTTTTAAATCCCAATCCTTGATAAGAAAATAATCATTTATCATCATCATCATCATCATCGATCATCATCATCTCTCATATTGTTGGCTTGTTGGATCCTCTTATCATCATCTAATTTCTTTATTTTCTGCACTAACATCACAGCATGAATAGTTAATCATCATCATCAATACATCCATCATGCATCCATCATGCATCCATCATGCATTCATATCATCATCATTAATATAGATCTGTTAGTCTAAGCATCTCTTAAATCATCATATCTGCATAAATCATACATTTGCATAATCACATTGTCTAATCATCATAATATAGATCTGTTAGTCTAAGCATCTAATAAATCATCCATTGCATAATCACAGCATATCACATCATCCATGTCACCCATCATCACATCATATCATCATTTAAGTTGTTTCAAATAATATAGATTTGTTATTCTAAGCATCTTAAAAACATCTCATTTGCATCATCATCCATAACCATCCATTTTGAACCTCTTTATCACGAGATCGACCCTCAAATTGAATCTTTTCGCTTGATCTCTCGAGGGGGAAATGTACGAGTGTACTTCTTTCTGCTAGGGCATCTGAAAAATCAGAATTTTTTTCAATTTTGATCACGACAAGTTTATTCTTTTATCCCTCCTTCTAGCGCCAAATAGTGAGTGTGCTTTTGAAATCTGCAAACACTAACTTCAAACAAGGGTTAGTATCTACAAATCCTTCAAGAACACTCCTATGAAATACCTTGCAAAATGCTTAAAGAATGCTACAAAGGATGAAAGAAAGTTACAAGCATTATGAAAGCAAACACAAGTTACCTGTTCCATAGTGGATTGGTGTCACATGTGCTAGTGATCCTTTCCCAACCCTTGCTAAGAAGTCAAAATGATGAAATGCAAATGGAGATGAAGAGAGCAA
The DNA here is from genome assembly GCA_007258455.2 of Sequoia sempervirens. Classification (NCBI taxonomy): domain Eukaryota; kingdom Viridiplantae; phylum Streptophyta; class Pinopsida; order Cupressales; family Cupressaceae; genus Sequoia; species Sequoia sempervirens. The sequence continues at coordinate 2,824 of VDFB02136909.1, forward strand.
GATTATTTCCTAATTCAAGAGAGTAACCTTGCATTCAAATTGTGGATTCAATTATGGAGAATTAGGCTTCAATTTATAGATTTTCTTGAGGAGTGACTAGCCAATGAAATGAGGCCATTTGTCAACCTCTGATTGGTGGAGTGAGCACATTTTGGTCCATGTGCTAATAATTAAAAATTTTTAAGTGGGGGGACATGTAAGGCTTTCTGAATTTTAAATTCTGAGTGGGGAACATGTCAGAATTTAAAATTCTGAAAATGCATGGGTGGAGGATAAGTCAGAATTTTAAATTTTGAGTGGGGAACATGTCAGAATTTAATATTCTAAAAATGCATGGGTGTAGGATAAGTCATAATTTTAAATTATGAGTGGGGAACATGTCAGAATTTAATATTTTGAAAATGCATGAGTGGGGAATATTCTTACAAGATGCCATGTTGAAAGAAAATAGGGATTTTAATAAATCAATAAATTGATTTATTTGTGCAAGTGGATGATTAGGTTAATTTAATCAGGATTAAATTAGCCTAATGATGATTTCACTATTTTGACTTATTTGATTTAAATAGTTGATTTATTTAAATAAAAAAATGATGGAAAATGCATTTGGATTTAATTAAATGGATGTTTGATTTATTTGATTAAAAGGTTGATGAAAAATGTTTATTTAATTTTGAATGAATGACCTTAGGAGATGATATTACCTGATGAATGGATGAAGGCGAACCTGATTAATCGGTGAATGGACCTAATGTGCAACCTAGTTTAGTTGATGAATTAACCTGATCAAATGCGAAATGTTAATTTTGCATGTCTATAGCTATAAAGAATCACTGGAAGAACTCTGATGAGGCAACAATGGAACTCCAAATATGACAAGAAAGGAAAGATACTTATGTCTACAAGAAACCAAAACAAAATCATAATAATGCCACAGCAGACCCGATGCTAAAGAACACTAGAAATTCACATACTGTAACAACTCTGGAATCTGTAAGCAATAGTAGATGAAAATGAACCCATAATGATAACAAAATCTAGAAGTTGTGTCTCTCGATGCCAATGCCAAACTGAAACTAAAACTACCCCATAAGACGAGTACCATCAAAATTCTGGAACATTAACCATAAAAGGATGGCCCTCAAATTGAGAAGGATTTGAACCAATGCGGATCAATAACCATAAAATCTCAATCTGAAGTATGAACTGATGCAAACCAAATATGTGTCCAGCTAAGCAAGAAAGAGGCCAAAAGAAACAACAAGAAACCATATATAACCCATGCGAGTTGTCATCAAAACAAGATGAGATCAAAGTGCATGCACACTCTAATCATATTATTATGCAAAGAAACCCCCCTTGATGGAACTTTATTTTGGTTCATTTATTACAATACCCAATGATTGTAAAAGGAGAGAATGCAAAGCATGCATAAACTATAGAGAAAATGCAAACCTAGTGCATGAAAACAAAAATGAGTGCATGCACAAACCAATGTTCACATCTGCCTCCATGATGAAAAAGAACCTCTGATCTATGTAGAGGTTGAAACTAGCTTTCTGATGATATCTCATATTCAAAAATTCGACACCATGGCCAAAAGTTATAAATTTTTCAAAAAAACTGAATTCACCCTGTAGGAAATGGGTTTTCTAGCCAAAAAGTTTACTTCTGATTTAATTTCTGCAAAATCTGTTCACAATGAGTGGACAAAAATAGAAACTCAGAAATATTTTGAAGCTAAGAAAAAAACTCAGAAACTATTTTATGATCCAGGAGGTAGAACATGAAAAAATAATTTTTTTAAACATTCAACCAAGAGAAAAATGATGCGTGCCAATTTTTGTATTGTGATTTTATTCAAATCCATACAATATATCAAAAAAATGAAAGATACCCAGATTGGATTTCAACCCTAGCTACAAAACCCAGAAATATTTTTTCCTACAACTGAGTGGAAGCTAGATTTATGAAGTAAAACTAAAAATGGCTCCAATAAAAAATGACTTTCATCAAACCTTAATCTTTTCCAGTGCTCTGAATTCAATGGAGAAACTCGATTTGATCCAAAACGCTGCATAAATATACTCAAGGAGAAAAACCCTTGAGGGACCCCAAACGAACTATGCAATGATTTTCTCAAAAATCTGAGAAGGGACTGCAAATTAATACCAAAGCCTTCAAAAGGACAATGATGCAATAAAGTAGGAAAAATAAACCCTAATTTTAGCTTGAGCAAAAAGCTAGCTCAATAAGATAAGGATGATAATAATAAACCTAGGAATTAAAATAATGCCTAAGTAAAGTTATGCAAAGTGTAATAAAATAATTACACCAACACCAAACACCTTAAAGTGAAATTTGGCTGTCTTAGGAAAATCCACCAAATTTCATTCCCTTATGCCATGTAATTTTGTCCTAGGATCTTACTACATGTAGATCCCCTTAAGCTATCCTATTACCCTAAACCCTAAACTCTAAAGTCTAAACCCTAAACCATAAATCCATCATTTTTTCTTTAAAGGCTCTTAATGAAATTGGGTTGCCTTGGGAAACTTCACCAAATTTTATTCACTTGAGCCATGTCATTTTCTCCTAGGACCTTACTAGATGTAGATCCCCTTAAGCCATCCTGTCACCCTAAATCGTAATTTGATTTATTAAGGGGTCCCAATATGACATTTCTTAAGGGGATCAAAGAAGTTCTTAAAATTTGGTGATCAAAGTTTCTCAAGGCCCAACCAATTTTAACAATAATAAGATCCTGCAAGATTATAATATGTTAATAGTTAATTGTATTTTCATTCAAGTAACATGTGCCTTAGACATATAAATGAGGCTTACATATAATTTTATCATTTTTATTCAATTATTTCAGGCCATTTATATTGAATGGCTTAAAGGTATTTCCTAAACATGTATCTTACATCTTGAAATTACAAATCTAATGTAGGTTCACTCATATCTTAAAGATTGCATGGATCCATTCAATAATATTCACAATCCACCTCCACACCATCCATCTCCACCACCTTCACCTCCACCTCCACCCACTCCACCTCATAACCCCCCACCTCCACCACCTGAAATCAATGAACATGCTCATTTGCAAGCACAAATCAATGCTTCTGCTAGAACCATCCAAGATCAAATCAACATTATTCAAAATGAAGAATGTGTTGCACCTCCTGTGAGGATGTTTGCATCTAGGATGCAAACCCTTGTTGATGCTGTCAGGGCTATGGATGGGATCATAGATGAGCATCGAAAATGGCTAGAGGAGAGGAGAACTCCTGATTTTGAAAAGGAAAACACAAAGAAATGAAGATCTATGCAGTAGAGAGCCACAATAGTTTATAAATTAAAACAATGATCTTAAATAGTTATGAATTTATAAATTTGGTTCCAAATGGATATTTTTAGTGTCATGAATTTATGATTTTGGTTCTAGAAGGATATTTTTAGTGACATAGATTTTTGAATTTGGTGGAATTTATGAACTTATAATGAATAACATATAATAGTATATATTTTATGACTATCTACTAGATCATGATTTCTCCTACTGAAAAATTGTAATATATATGTGTGTGTGTGTGTTAGACATAAAATGAGCTTTTGTGAATGTTTCAAGTTTATTGTTTAGTATGTATGTGCATGTATTAAAAATTTGCATATATAGTTCTTAAATTTAAATTTTTAAATTTGTATGTATGTGTACACATAGTTTAGTTTAATGATTTGTACACATGAAAATTATGCATCATATTTTTTATTTTAAATGTACATGTACATACATTTAATTTTGAATTTTGCATGGACATGCTCTTGAGTTGAACAATCAATGTATATATATGTGCATTTCAATTAAATATATGATCTTAATATATGTATGCACATGGACTATTTTGTATGATTTAATGCAGGTTCACATTTATATCGAGCATATCATGGATGATTTTAACATTGATGATATCATCAATCCACCACCTCAACCACAACCACATCCACCTCCCCCTCCCCCTCCCCTTAATATGCCACATCCAACACATAAAACATTTGACGAGGCGCACTTGAGAGCATGAATAAATGATCAAGTTGCATCCTTACAAAATCAAATCAATGCTATGCAGAGTCAAGCATTGATTCCTCCACATGTGAGACATTTTGCATTTGCAATGCAAAACGTTGTTGATGCCATCAGGATGATCGATTCTGATCTTGATAGGCATCGACGAGAGAGAGAACAAATGCGACAATTTTATTTTGATGGTCTCTCTTTAAAAAAAATATTAGACCTTAAAATAACGAAAGCCCATATAGCCCCCTACTTTCTTGACCCTGTTACTCAACAACCCATTCAACCCAACAAATCTAGAATATCCATGAGGTGGTCCATACATCCGCAGATGAGTGCACATTTTTGGGATTGATGGTATATGGTTTTTGATAGTCCCTCACATGCTAATTGGGAGTGCCCACTGTATTTTTTGAGAAAACTGTATGTAGAGTTTGTTTTGGGGAAAAAGCCCAATTCTTTTGATTTTAGATCATTTCAGGGTGTTGGTGGCAGCATGCCACAATAGAGATTAGGGGCAAGGGTTGATTCCCGATGCCCTATGCATGTACAACCCCTTGTTGTTGCTCCTAGTCCTCCCATTCTTGCACATGTACATCATCAAGCTTTGGTCTCAACATTAGGTTCCCTTAGTACACTCACAAGAGACCTTGATTAGCATGCTTCTACAATAGTGAGTGGGGAGCATAGACGATGATGTTGGAGGATTTTTTTATGGAGTTGGTCTGAGTACCGCTTCAGGAGTGTCGAGGCTCATCCCCCATATATGTACTAGTTTTCATCAAGTATGTTATGGACTTGATCATGCCACACCTAGTTCAGGTAGATGGGGAGATTCTGGTGGTTCATCAAGTCACATCAGTTCATTTGTAGAGTTCCTCATAGCAAAGCATCACCCTGAGGACACTGCGACATAGGTATAAATATGCATCTAGATGTATGTTCATTTTATAAGAATTTTGATGGTTGTATATATCAAAGAAAAGTTTGCAATACATTTTAACAATCAAATTGTTTGATGTACAGATGACACTAACGATGCCAAGGAAATCATCTGTTCCACGAGTACATATATCGACATTGATCGTACTCAGAAACCCTTATGGGGTATTTTGATTTCAATTTTTAAAATTATATATGAAATCATAAATTATTTAACTTGAGTTTTAAATTTATAATTGAATCACATATATGTTTGAAATATTTATGTTGGTTTAGCTGAGTCAATCGACACCACGTTGATTCCTCCTGAGGGATTTTCAAGCACTCATCCACTATCGGGTGTCATAGATTAAGGGCATGTACATTCATATTGTAATTTTTTTTAAAGTTTACATTAGTATAGTTACAATTTTATGAGTTTTGAATTCACTAGATAGATGAAACACATGAATGTACACTTGTAAATATTATCAGCGTTAAATGTCTATGTACATGCATGTCTAGGTTGATACCACAATAAGAATGGGCATTGGGAAAACATTTGATGTTGTAGCTACTCATGAGGCCACTGATTTCTAGGTTGTTTACAAAACTTTCTACACAAAATGTGCAAACTTGAATATATGTATATATATATATAAACCTAATTCAATTATACCTGCTTTAATTTTGATCTTGTAGGACTTTTCTAGTGCAACTTTCAGCCCTTACCCAAACATAGTTACAACACTAGGAGGACATGCAGAGTAGGTTCCAGATTAAATGGTAATTTATTTTTTTTATTATATTTAAAGTCAATTATAAATTTTAAATTGAATATATATGTAATATGATATTTTTTAATATTCTTTTTCTTTTATAGCATGAGACACATCTTGTAGTTGAGCATGTATAGACAGGTCCTGGAGAAGAGCCTAGTGCACAACCTCAGAATATGGTACAATTAAAATATAATAAATTATAAATTAAATTGAATTAAAAAATGTTTAATTGTAGAGTTGTACATCTAATTTTGAATTTCTTTTTCTTGTTTATGTAGATTGATTTAGAGAATTTAGAGGTTGCTTCAGGTGCACCAGAGCATCCAGACGTAGATATGATGGTAATTAAATTTTATGATGGATTATAAATTAAATTGTCATTAAATCATTTTTCATTGTCTTACATCTGGTTCCATCTTTCTTTTGTACAGAGTGTTTCAGGTCATCCACATAGTCCTCATGGTGTGAAGAGGTCTCTTGATTATAGAGACAATACATAACCAAAAATATGTGATTTTATGTGTTATATTTGTTTATTTCATGGACTATATTTCTTGTTTCTCATGTACTTTGTTGGACTTTAAATCATGTGCTTAATATATTAGTTTCATGCACTTAATATGTTACATAAATTATGGACTTTATTATTGTTTGAAATTTTAATTTACACATGTACATTTATGCATTTTATGTTCATAGTCAAGACATTAATATAGGACATTAATGTGAAATTTAGTGATCTCATACATGGATTAATATATAAAATTTTAATATTTATACTTTACAAATTTAGTGATTTCATACATGATATGTACATTCAATAAATAGTGATAATTACTCAATGAACTTATTCAATTCATGTCAATCACTAATTAGTCAATAAATCATAATTTACAAACAAAGCAATCTATTTATATACCAAAAAGGATAAAATTTTAAGAAATAAACAATACCATAGAAGATTAGAGAATAAAAGCATTAATAAATACTATAAATAATAACATCTAACTCTAATTTATAAGTTTTCAAAACAAATAATGACGTCTTAAGGGGATGCCTAAAGGGGTCATAATAGAACATCTTAAGGGGATGTCTTAATGGGTTATAATACATCTTAAGGGGATGATTTAAGTGGTCATAAGGGGATGTCTAAAGGGGTCATAATAGAATGTGTTAATTAAGGGGATGTCTTAAGGGGTCTTAAGGGGATGTCTAAAGGGGTCATAATAGAACGTGTTAATTAAGGGGATGTCTTAAGGGGTTTTAAAGGGATGTCTAAAGGGGTCATAATAGAATGTGTTAATTAAGGGGATGTCTCAAGGGGTCTTAAGGGGATGTCTAAAGGGGTCATAATAGAATGTCTTAAGGGGATGTTTTAAGGGGTCTTAAGGGGATGTCTTAAGGAGTCATAATAGAATGTCTTAAGGGGATGTCTAAATGGGTCATAATAGAACATGTTAATTAAGGGGATGTCTTAAGGGTTCTTAAGGGGATGTCTAAAGGGGTCATAATAGAACATGCTAATTAAGGGGATGTCTAAATGAGTCATAATAGAATGTCTTAAGGGGATGTCTAAATGGGTCATAATAGAATGTGTTAATTAAGGGGATGTCTTAAGGGTTCTTAAGGGGATGTCTTAAGGGGATGTCTAAAGGTGTCATAATAGAATGTCTTAAGGGGATGTTTTAAGGGGTCTTAAGGGGATGTCTTAAGGGGTCATAATAGAACATCTTAAGGGGGTGTCTAAAAGGGTCATAATAGAACGTCTTAAGGGGATGTCTTAAGGGGTCATAATAGAACATCTTAAGGGGGTGTCTAAAAGGGTCATAATATAATGTCTTAAGGGGATGTCTTAAGGGGTCATAATACATCTAAAGGGGACATCTTAAGGGGTCTTAAGGGGATGTATTAAGGGGTCATAATACGTCTTAAGGATATAATTGATTTAACAATAATGTATGCATGATATTTAGTGATTATACAATTAGACATAAAGTTTCAAAGTAGGAAAACATGCACATTTAAGAAACAAAATATATAGAATATTGATTTGATACATAGAAGTACATAGAGTATGTTTAATTTGTAAGTATGTATGCATATGATAGAGTGAGAAATAGGTGTTAGAAAACAAGCAACAAGTTAAAGAGCACAAATAAACAACTAAAACAACCTACACTTCGAGATTAGCCTAAGTTGGAAACAAAACAAGACAAAGCCACGAAATGGAACTTTATACCTTGCGTTGAGTTGATCCTTTGGTTGGCCCTTCGATCTTGGATGTGTATGCTCCTTAGATGGCACAAGATGTGTGATGTGAGATGCAAATGATGCTTGGAAACATGAAAATAGCTAAGTCTGGATTGAGAAGTAAAACTGCAAGAGTTTGGCTACACAAAATGATCTCTCCAAAATGAGAGAAAAGAGGGGGTATTTATAGGATTTTTGGGAAATCCTAGGGGAAATGGGCGGTTGAGATTGATCCACCAAATACCAAGATGTAGGGCTAAGGTGAGTTGAGAACTCACAAGCCCTCACATCTTGACATGTGGCATGTGATGAAGCCCTAAAAGGTGAAGTGGACATGAGGAGGAAGAAGGACATGACATGGAGAAGGGTACAAAGTACCTTGGGATTGGACAAGATCTCCTCATAAAGGAGGTCCTTGTCCCCATGTGAGTGAGAGGACATGTGAGGAATTAAAAATTCCTCAAATATTCTCATGGGGATGAGAGAAAGAATAAAGAATGAATAGAGGACATGTAGGGAGAAGTGAAGGAATTTAAAAATTCCTTTAGGTGCTATAAAGGAGTTAAAAGTGAATTAAAAATTCACATGGGAAGTGGAGTGCCTTGCCCAAAAGGAGAAAGCCTTTAATAAGGTTGACTCAAGGACATGTGCCATAAATGGGATGAGGATTAGGTTAGGCTAATCAAATGATTAAGGTTGTGCAAGTACTTAGTTAGATAGACTAATGACTGATTAGAGGCAAGTGGGAAATTATGGAGGATGTGACCTTAATGATGATTAAGGGTGTGCACATGCTAACCCTAGTTAATTAGAAGAAGATGAAGTAAATAAAATGGATTAGGGACCAACTTGCAAAATTTGGAGGATGTGACCATGAGAGAGAAAAGATGAATTAAA
>VDFB02136911.1:0-36096 GCA_007258455.2 Sequoia sempervirens
AGAATCTAAAATTTTTCACAAAAAATGGCATTTGGGTTTTGTTTAAAAGATTATTTTGAAAGGACCCAGATGATCAAATCTTGAAAGTTCTGATGATTTCATGGACATGTAAGGAAAAAATAGCTGCTGCAACTTGAAAAATTTCTTCAAAAATTGTTCAAAATGATGAGCTGAGATGACCCAAATCACTGAAAATTGAAAAAATTGATCTCCTTAAAAAATTTGATGTTCTGGATGAAAAAAACATGAAAAAGCAGGCTCTTATGTTGCTAGTCTGAAAATTGATGAACTTTTGAAAAATCAGCAAGCAAAGGCTCTTGAACCTTGAAAAGAAAAACTTCTGTTTGCTGCTCCTCTTCTCTCCCTTGGACACCACCTGCAAGAATGATGAAGAATGAATAGAAAAGGCCTCTTAAATAAGTTTTAGGCTTGAGAAAACTCTGCTTTCTTTTGCTTTAATCCTCCAATCTCTAGAATCTGCTTGTGCATTGAACATGGACATTTTTTCTTCATCTTGAAATTTTGAAATTTTGAGAAATTTGACTAAGGCATGGCATTTTGGGCGCCCTTCTTGGCTGGAGGAGCCTATCTTCTCTAGACTTAATCATTTTTTATGAGAATTTCAACTTTTGCTTGTTTCTAGACCCTAGTTTGAATGTGATTTGCGGCTTCTAGATTGATCCTACGGACGAGCTGAATGTTTCATCGCAAAGCTTGATCGAATTTTGCAAGATTGTTCTGGAGGCAACTTTGACTAAAATCTTCATTTTGACCTTCAAAATCATGGGAAATCTTCTCCTCTTGGGGTGCCCAACTTTACCAGTGTTGGTCATTTTTCAGTTCCCCAAGTTTTGCTTATTTCCCTTTGATCTTCTAATGAATCCTCAATTCCGGGAGCTAGGTTGATCCGATCACTTGGCTATTAGATTCACTAGATAGCTGGGAAGAATTTGAACAACATTGTCTGGGAGCCTGAACTCTGATTCTACCATCTGATGCCCTAAAAATCTGGGCGCCTATCTCCCTCTGGGGCGCTCATGGCTTCCAAACTTAGTTTTTATTCTGCAGTTTTTATTCTGCAAATTTCAACTTCCTCTTTCGTTCTTCATGCATGTTCATTATCTCATCTTCTGTTCAGTGCTTGAATGTTGAATCTGACACTTGGCACCTGATTGGCCTCCATTGACGGCTTCAGAGCTCTTGAAATGCTTTTTGAAATTGAACAAGCAAAATAGACCCGCTAGGGCAAAACTGATCATTTTGTGATTTTGATTGCACTAGCCTGATGAGGAAGTATTCTCGACCAATGAAAATCAGTTTGAACTCTAACAGCCAAACTTTCTATTTTTAGAAAATTTTGCTAGCATCCGTTTCAAAAGAAACCCAGAAAAACCCAAAAAAAGTTACTATTTTTTGGAAAGTTTCTAAAAAAAACAAATTTTCTAAAAGTAGGGCTGAAAAACGGAGATTTGGGTTTTGTAGACTTGGTCGCTCTGAGCAGACCCTAAACGTTAGATTTTGAAAATTTCAAGTTTTTGACGCTCATGCAAGACATGCAAACCCCAATTTTGACCTTTTTTGACAAATCTGACAAAGACTTTTGACCATTTCTTCAAAATGCCTAAGTGTAGCAAATTTTTTAATTTGGGTTACAACAAAATAATATTCTAGAAGCTTCTTGAAGAATTGGAGAAAAGGAATAAATAGAGGGGTTGCGTAAGCTTCTAATCATCCAGATTTGAAATTGATATTTGATAATTCATCTTGTGGAGTGAAGGGTTTCTGCAGATTTCTTCTTGATCATAGGAAATGAAAACTTCCTATTAATGGCAATTTTGAGGATGTGAAGTATCATCTGAATTATTGCAGTTGTGGGAGAGGTTACTTTAGACTTCTCATTGGTAATTTCAGTCATCTATATGCATAAAAAATACATTAAAACAATTGCATTTCATCTTAGAGGCATTCATAGTTGTCATTAGCAATCATTGATACCATTGGAAACATTCAAAGAAACATCATTGGTAACAAGAAAGTCAAAACAAATCAATCAGAAGATCTTATCAGCCTATATCAGCTTGCACACCAATTGTTTGACAAAATTCGAAAGGCAGCAAAAGAAGAGTTTTTGAGTTAGCTTGGGCTAGGCTCATTACAACAAATCTATTCAAAATAGGGTGATCTAGGATGAGGTCGAGGAGGACTAAGTCTTGGACTCTTGCAAGTCAGTAGTGTCGGAAGTGTGCGTTGGAAACTGTTCCTCTAAGGCAAGCATTGCAAACAATCTTGGACGAGGAGGTCAGGAGGTTGATGCGGGTATTTGGAGTTCTAGAGGGAGTCACATCATGATGAAGATTTGTTGTAATGTATATTTCTCTGAGATGGAGAAATATGAGGTGAAAGCCCTTGTAGTGTATATTTCTTTGAGACAGAGAAATATGAGGTGAAAGCCCTTGTAGTGTATATTTCTTTGAGATGGAGAAATATGAGGTGAAAGCCCTTGTAGTGTATATTTCTCTAACACTGAGAAATATGAGGTGCAAACCCTTGTACATCTCTGAGATTGAGATGTGTCTTTTCCACAAATGGGTGTAGCCATTGTGGACGTCATGTTGAGAAACTCCATGACGAGGATATTTTGTACATCTCTAAGACTGAGATGTGTTTTTCCACAAATGGGTGTAGCCATTGTGGATGTCATGTTGAGAGACTCCATGACGAGGATATTTTTTGTACATCTTTGAGATTGAGATGTGTTCTTTTCACAAATGGATGTAGCCATTGTGGACGTCATGTTGAGAGACTCCATGACGAGGATATTTGAAAATACCTCTCTAGCTAAGAGGGAGCGTTAGTGTTTTGTAGTGGCGAGAGATATTTTCTATTAAATATAATTAACTCAAGGTAGGTCGGCCTTTGCATTATAAACAAATATTGTATCTTTCTAGGTCGGCCCTAGAAGAAAGGTCACCTAGCATTAAGCAATAGTGTATATTATAAAGGAGAAGGTGTCTCCACATTAAGCAATCAATCCACTCCATTCCAATTCGAATTCCTTCAGCAGCAGTTTTGCATTCAAGAGGAGAAGATTCGTTTAAAGGAGAAGAGTTACTATTTTGTGTATTTAAGGAATTCACACTATATTCAAATGCTGATCCATTGTATGAGATTCAGCCCTTCTAGGGTCTGACTCTAAGTGCCATTTCTGCACTTCTATTTCTGATTTCTAAGAGAATATTTTGCTGCTGGGTTTTTCCCTTGTGTAGAAGGGTTTTCCCAGGATAAATTGCTATGTTGTCTTCTTTGTGATTGTGTTTTCCACTTAATTGCATTTCTGATCCTAAAATTAACAGGGAGGATATCTATTGGGGATGGGGATGGGAGGAAGGCCAATTTTTAGGGGATGGCTATTAAAAAATAGGGAAAATTTAAAAAATATAGAAAATTTCAAATATTCATATGATAGAGCAATCATCATATACATCATAGAACTTTAACACATAATATTAGAGCTCACTTGATATTTTCATTTCATAGTAAGCAACAAACAAATGAAGTTTTAACAAAAATTAATTGCATTCATTGACAATGTGGCATGCGCATATATATTATATAAAAATTACATCAAAATGCCCAAAGGTTGCAAGTTTCAACTAGAAAATCAAAATGACAAAAATATAGAAATATCAAATATGCAGCTGTCCCTAATCAGCATCCCCTAATACTGCATCAAAATTGGAGTCTGAGTCACTGCCACTATGAGAGGCTGTCTCATTTTGATCCAATGGAACCCCAAGCAATGCATCATGTGCCTCCTCATCATCAACCTGTGTGGTATCTTGAGGATCAACATGCCAACATGCAGCTGGAGTTTGATGATACTCAAGTGTTTGTCGATCTTGAAGCTGCAAGGCACTATGTGAAGAGCACAAAAAAAATACTAAGAGAAGGCTGGGAGGGGGATGGATCAGTATTTTAAACTTTTAAAACATGAAACCATATGAATCAACAGTCAAAATAGTAAGGGAAAACACAAGACAAGATGAACACCGATATCATGTGGAAAACCCTTTTGGGTAAAAAACCACAACAAAACAGTTGCTTTCATTAACATCAAAGGGTACCAACCCAGATTACAAAAGTGAGCACCAACTCATTGGAAGCACCAACTTCCTTAAGCACCAACTTTGAACAGCTGAAGCACCAACTCACTAAAGAATCTCACAACTTTGCAATTTTGATTTATTGATTCAAAGCGCATTCTTCCATACACACATTCTCTTCAAACTGGGAATTATCATAATTTGAACATTATCTCAATCTACATACTGCTGCAAACTGAATACAAACTTGCAATCTTAGAATATAAAGTTTGCACCTTTTAGCTCATGCGACCAACACCTTGTGCAATCCACCTCTAAACTCTTTCACGCATCTACACAACTCATCTTCAGTACTTCTCCAAATGAAGTCGACTCAAAAATAATGCAAAAGCGTCACAAGAATAAGAATACAGCTGAAGATGCAAAATCTATCAATAAGAAATGATATTGTCTTGACATAAGTTCATTGGCTATCCCAAACATATATTCTTTTTCATATCACAGCATGTATATGTATATTTGAAACTCCCCACTGATTACTAAATAATTCTCACAACCATTGCATTATACAGCCCGTGCTCATTCACATATCTATGCGAATCACTCAATGAAAACATCCTTAGCCAAAATAGCTCACATAGCTCACTCACTACACAGCCCATGCCTAAATAACTCTCACAGCCATTACATTCCTCATGACTTCAGGCTCCACGATTTCTTACATTTTCAGATTCTGCATCAAAAAAAAAATCGTATTAACATCCTTGTCTGAACATATATGCTCCCTATATTTTGAGCATGATAAAAGGTGGTCTGATTTTTCTTAAAAACCACGATGCCCCACACTGGAAGCCATCACTGCAAAAATTTAAATATCCATGGAATATTGCAGCATCAAGGAGACATTTCAAGATGAAACTTATACACCACACTCACTTTGAAGAAACATGTCTTCCTTTTACACACTACAACTTGCACCACTTCACTAAGAAAATCAAAATCGCATATATGTCGATTCCAAACAAATGAATATGCTCTCATAAAATTGAAACCGCCATAGGCCACTACACCGCACTCACAATTAAACTTCGTCAGGCTCTTGTAATGAATAAAAACCATGAATTTTGCCAGATCACACACACATGCCTAAGACCAAAACATTCCAATAAGGTGAAGCCGCCATAGAGAAAGCCGTTGCCCATATACAAGCAACAATGGAAACGACAAAAGCATTTGCAACCGTCGCCAACAATAAAGACGTTAGGGGAAATTAATTCAATGGACAAATAAAGTGAAGCCGCCTCACACAGTAGAATCACTAGAAGCCATCACTATTTATGGGAGGCGTTATGAATTAATTTGGTGGTAAAGACCACAAAAAGAAGTCGGATAATAGAGTCGCATTGTTAGAATGCATGACTTTCATAATTGTCGGTAGATAAAGAAGGACATGGACAATCTTGAATACGTCGACTGAGTCAGCTCCAGGTAATATCATGGGAAAACTAGCTAGTGCATATAATATGAAAATGTAGATGGCTTACATAATTTGTTAATCAATTGATTCCTTCAAATGATAGCGAAATATTCAACAAAGTGCCCATTATATATAACAATCCTTTGACATTAATGACAAAATAATCAACACTATGCACAACCACTAGCTTCTCCGATCGTTTAGAGGTAAACCTATTCCTCTTGATTGACTAGATGAAGCTATGTGTAGACCAATTCCTCTCCGTAGCAAAGGAACTAGCAACACTGGCAAGGATCCTCAACTTTGGTGCATCCTTGCCATGTCATGTCCACCATCCAATGGGATCAGTTTGAGCTAATGAGGCTCTATACATCCTCAATTTTGGTCTACTGAATGTTGGGCCACGAAGATTCACAAAGGCTAGCCACTATGCTCTAAGTTTGTTGGACTCCTCAGTATACATTTTCCCAAGGGCCTTCATGAAGCCATCTTTCACCTCTTCATCATCACACGGGGGCACTCTCCTAGGTCTTGCTGCATACTATTTTGGGATTTAGAGCACAAGCAGCCATATGAAGTGGGGTGTTCATAGTGTCCCGCCATTGCGTCACAATGGGCCTAATGTGCTCTTCACAAAATCCCAAATTAGGGTCCCTGCCATGAATTGCTTGCTTCATTTGTCCAAGCATGCTATCAAATGTCTCATAAATCTCTCCAAGGCTAGGAGAGTCTGTATTAGCATATCTTATCACCTTCACAACAAGTGAGATAATGGAGCAAATATATCTACAAAGATTCAAGAATGAACATAAAATCAACAATGCCAATTTATTAATTTGATATCAATAATAAAATCAAAACCATAAATTTAATATTAAAATCAGCAATGTATTAGTTAATAATAAAATTAGAAATTTAATACTAAAAATCAACAATTCATTAGAAAATAAAAAACAACAATCTCTTACCTCATTGAGGACCACCAATCATCGTTGAGGATTTTTTGTTTGATGCTTTTAACTTAAGCTGTGTTTGCCTCTGGCCATCTAGCCGACTCTGAATTAACCACCATCAATTTAAGAGGCTCTTGCACCTCAATCATCCTCTCCAACATAAAAGTAACTAGCATAGCTGGTATCCACAGGCTTGAGGAATTCCTTCCTCGAAAAAAGTCCTAAACAAAGCAAGTGATGTGTGATAATTGCAAATAAACATCTAAATGCCTCTAACCTCTAACACCACTTCCTTCACCCAATTTATTCTCCCAATGTCTTTCAATGCGTTGTTCAATGCTTGAACACAACATGGGGTCCAAAAAATGTGCTTATAAGCACCTTCCACCATTAAGCCAGCTAGCTTGAATACACGAACTGAATCAGTCACTACTTATACAATATTAGAGGGTCCAAACTCTTCTATAGCATCCTTCAAAATCTGAAATTGGAAGTTTGCATCCTTCCTGTACCCCGATGAACTGTTCCACCCCAAATTTTTCCCTTCAAGTAATAATCACACCAACTCATACCCAACTCTTCTTGCAGATTTCCACTAACCTTTGCATCTTATGTATTGACGTATAATATAAATTATTGATTTTAAATAATTTCGTTTACTTAAATAAAGTAACAGAACAAAGTGTCTCAGTTTCTTTGTTTTCCAGAGATTGTAGAATCTACAGCAAAATTTAATTCAAATGCCTGATTGTAAACAAATTGAATTTTTTACACACATTATTATTTATAATGTTTTGACCTGGAGTAAGCTCCTGAAATAACAACATGAAACCTCTAGACTGAACAGCAAGTCACATATAGTACGGCAGCACTGAATATTTGAAAGGCTCTGACAAAGGTCTTTTCCAGAAGTATGGGCAGACACTAGAACAGTATGGCCTCCTTAATTAACAGAACTAGCATCTTCAGCAAACATTTTAAATATAATTTACAGCTTGCGAATTCTTCAACCAACTAGCTGTACAGACAACAAAATAAGCATTTCATCTTACAGGCATTAGTTCAAAGGAGCCGTATGGTATAAAAATCCTTAATCTTTGCACATTCCTCAAAACAGAGTTCTTGCCCAAATATTGTTTGCACAAATGTCAATAATCTTGGTAGCTTCACTAAACTTCCTATCAGTCTTTCAAACCCAGCGAAACCTTTTAATCTACTCACACACCACTCTTGGAGGGACTATGGCAGTGGGAAATAATTCCAATGCAGCATCAAACATGAGTTTCAATATCAGAAATTATATGCCCAGGCAAGTGAATAATGATGAAACAACACCCATAACCATTAGCCATCCCTTTTAGAACCAATCGACATTTGAAACATGTACGACCAGCTTTAATTCAATGGTACGACTGTCTAATAGTGTACGGCTAGACCAAGAAAATTCGCCTCAATAGTTATCTCATAGTGTATGGCTAGACCAAGAAAATTCACCTCAATAGTTATCAAGTTTGAAGGCACAAAAATGATTGTATAGCCTATAAAATAAGTTTAGATCAACACCCATAATTATTCCCAATTTATACATACATTTCATGGGGAGTGGCTAGAAGATATGTACAACCCAACTGATGTACGACTCTCCAAAATGTAGGGCCAACATAAAATTACCACACACCAAGACTCAGTATTCTCAATGCACAAAAATGAAAGTTCACTAGGTATGTTAAATCTGAAGCACAACCCATATTAATTTTCTGCTCCATAAACTAATAATTCAATTTCAATGTGGAATACGGCTCAGGAGTTGTACGGCTTAGATAGAAGTTCAACTTCAGAAAATAAATTCAAATGAATTAAAACACTTGTTCCCATATTTGAAATCCATTGCCCAAATAAGAAGAATTTAAAGAGATTATACCCAAAATCATATATGCCTTGTGTTTTCAACAATCAACTAAAATTGCAAAAAATCCTGGTTTCACTTGAACGTATACGGTCAACACTAGAAGTAAAAAATATTCAATAAATCCCTGATTCAACACCCAGGAGATATCTTTCAGCCTCGAAGATGTTATCCTTAATGGAGGTTTTTGTCCCCAATAAGTTTTGAAATTCAACTGCAAAACTCCTTCCTCAAAAATAAAATCCAGCCTAAACCAAAAAGAAAGCCAAACTTTGCTTTTGCCTACTTTCCAGATGTAACTGCCCACAACCTTTCTTGAAAACCACTAAAATACTTTTAATTTAATTTTTTTTAAAAATTAAACTTTATTTCACCCAAAAGTGACTTTTAATTTAATTTAACTTTTCTTCCAGAACTTTAGTCACTTTGCACACAATTTAAATAATTAATTTAGGTTGCCTTTTAGTTTAATCTTTTTCGACAACTCAAAATTAACTATTTAATTACAATACTGACATAGTAAAAATTAAAAAATGGGGACATTACAACCAAACAATCAATAGTTCTAAGAAAATAAGAGCTTGCTAAACATGTGACAATAACATTGATGAGTGGCTGATGTCTAATATTAGTCCACCCATCCATAATGATAGAGCAACCATCTCTTAACCAAACTCATCTCATCTCCTCCATCATTATACTCACTTTGGAATACTCTTTATCGAGGAGTGAGGTGCCTAGCTTATGATCTCCATGGGGAACATATGAAGGACCAGCAGCAAGTGCATCTTTGAACATTTGTTTAAAAAAAGCAGAGCGTGCCACATGAAATGGTACATTAGCATAGAAAAATTTGGCAATAGAATTATCGGCTACATCTCGTAATTGCATGTTAAACATGCCGGCAACACTAGTGGACCTTTTCTTTCCTCTATGACTCTCAGGCACAACACTCCTAGATTTAGTAGCTGTAGGAATAGCACAAGACATTGACCCCCTAGGCTACAAAGACTCCATTGACATTTATGTTCTTTTGGCTTCTCCCTCCATGTGCAACCTAGTCACCTCGACCTTCTTAGCTATTGTTATTTTTTTGCATATTTTTACCCCTTGACAAGTTATGCCTAACAGATGGGAGTAAACTCTTGTGTAGCTGTCCCTATAGTCCTCCTTGCAAATATGACACAACCATGCTCTACTCCCCCTTGAATTTTTTTTCTTAGTGTCTATGGCTGTTGCAAATTGTAAAAGAGGTTTTTTTGTGTTAAATGTGTCCTTTGCATACTTTGTCAAGAAGTGAGAAGGGTATTGAAAAGGATTTTCTGAACTTTATGTCTTTGAAACAACCTCATTCCTTGAAGAGCTTCCATGGTATGTTTGTTCAATTTCAATTTCTTGACCCTCACTGCTGCTAGTACTCATTGATTTTTTTTTGTTGCAATGTAAATGACAACTGCAAGTGCAAACATATAACACAAACACACAAAAAAACCCTCTTAAGTATTTGAAATTTTAGCAAAAAAAATAAAAATGTAAAAGAATTTGTAAAAATAACCAAAAAAGAATGAACTTACCTCAAATGATGGAGGCTTGACCTTCTTTTGCCCTTTGCTCACTTCCCTTTCCTTCTATCACTTGGTTTCCCACAACTGTGCTCTTCTTCTTTCACTCTTCACAATTTCACAAATGAAACAAATGAGTTGTTTTTTGTTTTGTTTTGAATGGTATATTGTTGTTTTAGGTTTAGGTTTAAAGCAAAGGGGTGTGGGTGCCCTTGTGGGCACCCTCATCCCTTTACTTTTTAATAATTTGGTGTTAAAAAATAAAATAAAATCAATTATAACTTGTTGGGCCGTAGGGGATGGCTAGCCATCCTTGGTACGATTGAGGGACATCCAGGCGTCTCCTAGCCGTAACGGGGACGACTGGACGTCCCCTGTTACTTCCCTCTATGAAGTAAGGAGAAAACACATCGCTGGTTCATCACATACTTAAAGCAGATAAATATATGTTCTAGGAATCATGGAGAATATCTTTCCATGTAAACTGTGTGTTTATAGATAATATTTTGACATTGTGGTTATAGATTATATTTGGACACTGGTAGGAGTATAAGTGTGCCTTCCTTGTGAACTAATGAGGACTGATTAAAGCTGAATTGATAGCTATAATTTGGTATCTGTTGTTCCCATTGTATTTTAATCCATACATTCATTGGCCACCTCTTAGAGGTTTGTTACGATGATAAAACTTAAGCATATAGGATTTGGTGAATCTACAATAGTTGATCAACTAAATATTTCTGTCTTCATTTGCACATTATATTAATTCTTGATGTTAATGTTCTTTGTTAATTACACATTTATAGTTGACGTGTCCAATGGCAGGTTGCAGAGATTGCTGCCTCTTAAGAGAGTCTTGACTGAAGTGGAGCATGATATCTCAGATACTCATGAAGCTCTAGAGCAGGCATGCATCTTGATAACACCTTCTAAACTTAGATTTTTTTTTTTTTGGATTGAATTATTGGATAGGATTGATCTCTTTCACAGTACTGATGAGGCATCCTGGTTAGCTGTTTGTCAGCTTCCAATAATTTAAAAGTTGCTCTCTATGGGGAAAATTTGGAATGTCCATGAACATGATTGGGCATTTAATTGGTTTCTGTTGGTATGTCTCACAATGTTTTACTTAGGATCGTCTTCAACATCTCAATGTCTCTATGTAAGTGAATTTTATATATTGTGCCTATGCAGTCATTTTTAACTACATAAAATACTGCTGATATCTGACTTCTTTAGTTTTATAATTCGTCAATCTGGGTGCTATTTCACATTTAAAGCCATTAGTTGGAATCTTGCCCATGCTTCATGTAATAACAACAGTAGATGGTTCTTTTGGTTAGAATCTTTCTCAAGAGATGCAATGATGGTTTTGGTCTTGAATCTGAATGTTCTAAAGCTATTATGGTAATTTTCATTCTTGACATCTATATGTGTAATTTATATGCAGTGGAAAATGGAGCAAGGGGAGGAAGAAAAAAAATGTTGTAGAATATTTTCCCTCCAACCTTGCACAATTGGCAATGCAACACGTAAAGGATATCTTGAATGATAATAAAAAATGATCAAATAAATGTTATCAATCATTTGATCTTCCTCCATTCGTGCATAATTGGCAATGAAACGCACAAAGGATATCTTGAACAATAATAAAAAATGTTATCAATCATTTGATCTATAATCTCGTATTGATGGTTATAAAATCTAATAAGCCTAGTAGGGTCCACACCATTTTGGGACACCCTAGAAAGAGACAAAATAAAACTGAACTCTGATGGAGCATGAAAAGCTAACTTGAATAAAGGTGGGTTCAATGACCTATTCAATGATTATGGAAGAAATCTTATTTTCAGCTTATTCAGTTTGGACTTAGATGGGCTCTAACAATCACATCATTTTGGGACACCCTAGAAAGAGGCAAAATAAAACTCAAGTTTGATGGAGCGTGAAAACCTAACTTGAATAAATGTGGGTCCGATGGCCTATTCAATGTTTACAGAAGAAATATTTTTTCCGGCTTATTCAGTTTGGACTTTGATGGGCACTAACAATGAAGTAGAGGCTCTTGGTTTTATCTAAGGGATTAAAGTGGCTCTCCATGTAGACATTGAATCCTTTATTATTGTTGTACCCAAACCAAATTTTTTGCTTCACTAAGGCATTTTGCTAAAAATAGTCTAAACCTAGTCAAAGTGATGTCAGAAGGTGATTTTTGGGCTTTTCGAATATGGAGGTTATGTCTGTATCACATCAGTCAGATACTGAAGAATTTTGGAAAAAGTGAAAATTTGACAAAAAATCATCAAATCTTTCCGACTCTGGAGAGGGGAGCACCTTTTCAAAAAGGCGCCCTATCTTTTAGGGGCCTAGATCCTGTTTTTTAGGGTTTGTCACCTCTAGCAAACATTTGTCCGGCATCACGTTAGCTTTGCAATGAGCTATCAAGCCTGTGAAACGGACTTGTTTTGCTCGAGTTACGCGAGATACAGCGGAAAACGAGAGGAATGAGTAAATGACTAACACCGGAAGCAAAAATGAGCAGTCTATCCCAGGGGCGCCCATCTTTTTGAGGCCCTAAACGGAGGTTTCAAATCAAATGACCCGTTTGACGTTTGTTTTATGCTCAGTCCAGCTCCGTGTTGCACCCTTCAACACGTCAATCTGAATTGCTGAGAAGCTGGGGTGAGCAGACGAACGCAGGGTTGAATCTTGATCTCGAGGTCGTGAATAAATGAAAAAGAGCACTTTTTCAAAAAGGCGCTTGGATTTTTGAGGCCTTTAATGCCCTCAGTTTGGTGATCCCAAATGCTCAGTTTGTTCGTGTTACGTCCAACTCTCCGTTGCCTGTCTCCGTCAGATTAGAAGATGATCTGTCAGCCCGCAGTCAAAGGATTAGTGATATTTTAGTCAGTTCCAAAAATGGCCATCTTTGGAGGAAAAAGAGCACCTTTTGAAAAAGGCACCCTCCTTGTTCACCTCTCAGATGATGTTTTCTGAAGAAGTGTACCTTTGCAGTTGTTTTGCGGAACAACTTCAACTCCGCGTTGCACTAGTTTGTCAGTCCTGAAAGTTTGTTGAATACGAGATACGAGGGGATCAAGTTTACCTTCGTAAGATGAAAACGATGAAAAAATGGTTAAGTCTGAGGTAAAAGCGCAACTTTTGCTAGGGGCGCTTGGTTTTTTGAAGTTTCAGATCTTAGTTTCGTGATTATAGACTCAAGAGATGATCTCGCTAGTTTCAATCCCGCTTTCCAATGCACTCGTTAGCTAGTCAATCGGGCTTGTCAGTCATCCGGAATCAGTGCTCGAACAGAGGCTCTGGTGAAGGTTACAATCCAAATTTTCATCAAAATTGGCTAAGTCTGGAAAAACGCGTTAAGGGTCAAAGTTGACTTTTCAAAACATGTTGACTGGTGCGCCCTAATTAGGGTTTTCGACTTCAGTTCAACTAAACGATTTTTGGGTTGCATGCAGAAGATATTGAAGTTTATTTTGAGTTACTATTTTTATAAGTTTAGTTCATCTGCAGTGTGCATGCGTTTGCATGTTCAGTTAACTGAAGAGGATGTTGAGTTCTAATTTGCATGCAAAGTTAACTGTTTTGCATGTGCACTTAATTGACTCTAAGTTACCGGTTCGGTTTTGGGTTCGGGTTCGGGTTCGAGAACCCGGTTCGCCGGTTCGGGATTTTTTTTTTTGGGTTCGTTGGGGTTCGTTTTGGGTTCGGTAATACAAAAACATATAAAAATCAGAAATATATACATATTTGCAGCAGTAATTAAGTTCAGAATACACCACCATATTAATAGTCAAATAACATAGCAAAAATACACCACCACTTTATACTCAAAAGTCAAATGTCATGATATAGAATTATAAATTAAAGTTTACAATCAGCCATTAATAATTATTAATTATTGATCATTGATCAATCTGAATCATATGGGTCATCAAAAAAAGCAGCATCATCAGCATCATTAGATGCTAAATTTTGTGTAGAACCACAAATAGCATTAGTGGCACTCGCACAAGCACTGCCACTAGCACTAACAGTACCGCTCTCATGCTCAGTAGTAGCTGCTTCAGGCTGATAGTCATCATCAATATCAAGTGCAGCTAAGTGACTTGTGGAAGCATCCAAGTCAAGCTGCTCTGGCTCAATATCCCACCTCCTTGTGTCTCCTTCTTTGTAAGAACTATGTTTGTGTGTAAGGAGGCGCAAGTTTGAATGCACATACACCAAGTCCTTAGCCTTTTTTGAATGTAGCCTATTGCGTTTTATTGAGTGGATGAAGGAGTATGTGCTCCAATTCCTCTTAGAAGAGGATGAACTAGCAACCTATTAAGACCAAATTAAATTAATAAATAGTTAAGAGTTACAAAAATTAACTAAACAAAATTATTAATTAAAATTTAAAATTAAAATTACAAATATAAATTATAAAACTTACTTGGGATAAAACTTTTATTGCAATAGGTTGGAGGTGCATGTATTCTTGCCCATGGAAGTACCACCAACTATGAGCAGCCACCCTACACTTGTCTCGAAGAGCATCCATATTCTGATCAACACTCCCAGAGCATGCAAAAGCCATAAACTCAGCCCTCACTCGATCACGTTGGTCACGATCACTGAAGATTCTATGAATTGCTGCCTTGTACCCTTGGGCCACTTCACCATCCCTATATGGAGCAACTCTTGATGAATTAGAAAGTATCTCAGGGCTATAATATTTGGGACTCAATGCAAAAGTGAGAAGATGCAAGGGAGTGGTCATTTTGTTCCATCTATCAACCATGATTTCCTGTAGCTCTTTGAAGAATTTTTCTTCAGGATCTTCCTCTTTTGCATTGATGATGGATCTCATCTTCTCAATCATTGAGTCAATACCATCATATACTTCGCCCAAACAAGGTCTATCCAAGTCAGTGTAACGGATCATGCTCAGTATGGGCTCGGTGAAACTGACGAGATACTCAACACGATCCCACCAACCATCATCTAGGACCCTTTGCTTGATCCTATTTGCCCTTTCATTGCTAGATTGCCTCCATACAACCCAATTAGGGCTGATTACCATGGCACATAGTGCCTCACGAACCTTTATAAGTCGTCTCAACACAATTGTGTTGGAGGCAAAACGGGTCTCGGCAACCTGTTTGAAAATCAAAATTAAAATTAAAATATAATTTAAATATACAAAATCAAAATTTAAAAATTAAAATTAAAAGAAAATTCAAAAATTTAAAAATATTGAGAATTAACTTACCTTCAACAACTCCAATTTAGAGAATTGTCTAAACATTCCTTGCGTCATATGGTGGTTGGTGACAAACATTTGGATGTCTTCGCCCTCCGCATACACCTGTTTGATCCATTCAATTTTGGATCCAATTTTTTGTAGCATTAGATTGAGGGAGTGGACAGCACAAGGTGTCCAAAAAATGTGTGGATACTTCTCCTCAACCAATAACCCAGCAGCCCTACAATTTTTGGCATTGTCGGTTACAACTTGCACAACATTTTGATGGCCCACTTCTTCAATAGCTTGGCAAAGGATGTCAGCAATAAATGGACCATCTTTCACCTGTCCTTCACAATCCACTGCTCTCAAAAACATTGCCCCTTTAGGGGACACAGCAATAACATTGATCAATGGGCGATTTCTTGCATCTTTCCATCCATCAGAAACTATGGTCACCCCTGTTTCGATCCACGAATCCCTTATGGGCTTCAAAGAGTCTGCTACATGTTTCACCTCTTTCTCCAATAAGGTGCAACGCACCTTCTCAAAACCTGGGCCCTTATACCCCTTTGGAGCCTCATTAATAGATTTCACCATTTTTTGCCAATATGGTGAACGAACAACATTGAATGCCAATCCATTGGCATAGACACATCTTGCTATGTCTTGATCAGCAATCTCTCTCTTGCCTCATTTTGAAATGAAGCTTCCAACGGTCCCTTAGATCTTTTATTTGAAGAGGGCATGGTTTG
The DNA here is from genome assembly GCA_007258455.2 of Sequoia sempervirens. Lineage (NCBI taxonomy): Eukaryota > Viridiplantae > Streptophyta > Pinopsida > Cupressales > Cupressaceae > Sequoia > Sequoia sempervirens. The sequence continues at coordinate 16,002 of VDFB02136911.1, forward strand.
CTCTTGAGGGATGTCCATAAATGGATGGCTTTCTATAGGTGGATAATAAGAAGGTGGTGTAGGGGGTTTCATGGATCGAGATCCTTTCTTCAAAGGATGGCTTGTTTTACCACTGGTTGTTTTTTGGTCTGCCTTTTCTTGCTCAGCAATATATTTCAACACTATATCTTTTGGAATGCCTTCGTTGTCTTCACCTGGACAATTCTTGATGCCTGTTTCAGGGATCCCGCACAAATGCCCTTTTACTCGACTGTATGAGCTCGAATATTGAACATTGCAATGACTACAAATCCAAATATATCCTCCACCACCTGGAAGTTGCCGAACCATTTCTACATATTTCCAAAGGGGAGAGGATGGGTTTATTTTGAAACGAGATTGGATTGAGCCTGAGGAGGTACCGGTTGCCATTGTAATACGGAATAGTGAATACCTAAGGCACAACATATTGAAATTTTGGTATTGATTCATTGAATTTGAAAGTAAAAGACTTAATTAATTTCAAAAAAATGAAAAAATTGAACATGTGTTATAGACATTTAGAGGAATGAAAAGTAAAACAAAACAATAACTAAAAAACAAAACAAAAGAATTGAAGTTCACTTGTGAAAAAAAATGTAAAAAAAATAATCAAAAACTTCAAAGAACCTACCTCTTTTGAAGAAATCTTGCTCTACGATCTTCTTAGCAACGAATAGACACTTGCAAGTGCTTAGGAATAGCACAACAATCAACTTTGAACAATCTACGATCAGCCTTCAAGTCTATTCCAACTTGTGCAAGCAAAAGAGTAAGTTCAGCAATGGAGGCAAAAAATCCTTTTTTCTCATTCACAAATTGGTAAAATGAGTTTCACTTTACCTATTTCATGTTTTTGAGGCAAGTATTAGGGTTAGAAAGAATAAAAAACTATTTAAAAGTAAAAAAAAAAGTCAAAAAAATATTAAAAAATTCAAAAAACGTGTTAAAAATCGCGCTGGGCGTGAAATTCTGCCCGGGTTCGAAATTTTCGAACCTTGGCCAGACCCACAGTCAGGGGTCCGAACCCTGGCCGAACCCACAGGCCCATTTTCGGACCCACAGGCGAATTCGGGTGGACCGGACCCGAATTCCGGACCCGAACCGAACCCGAACCGAACCCAGGGCCTATATAGGCGAATCCGGTAACATAGAATTGACTTGCATGCACTAGTCTTAACTGATTTGCATGGGCAGTTCAACTGAAGTTAAAGGTGGCGCTGCATTAAAGCATCATTTTCATGCATTTTAAGCTTCAGTTCACATCCAATCACATTCTAGGCATCCATTTTGAAGGCTTAGTTAAGCATACACCCTAATTTGAGGCTCAGTTAACTGCCAAATAAAGAGGTGTGCTTTGAGTTTAAGAAGATGGATGAATTTTAAATGAATTTTATTTATTTAAAGACAAAAGTCGTCCTTATTTCTTCATTCTTGAGCAAGTCGTACCATTCAGAGCTCAAAACATGGCGATTTCTTCATGCATTTGAGGATTTGAGGTGCTACACGTGTTAGATTTCAGTATTTTTTGTGGCATTGGATTCAGATTGCTGAGGAGAAGGTGATTCCAGACTTTGTTTTCAATTTGCATGTAGGTTACATCAAATCCAAGTCAGAGATAGGCGAATTCTACAGAAGCAAAACAAACAAAACGTTGTATCTTCTGTCTTATTTCTTCTATTTATTGTCTTAGATTTCTTCGCATGTCAAAGAAAACAACAAAATATTCAAAATCTGACCATCTGGGTTCGCATATTTCAACATCAGTAGCAAAACCCATGTCTTAGATTTTTTCGAGAAATTTGCCCCGCAGCCTTCATTCTGAAGCTCTGTGCTTTTTTTCTGAAGATTTCTTTGCATGTGGGCCAAAATCACATCTTTCTAAAAATCGCATCATCTGGGTTTGTTCAGAATTCCGTTGTGCACAAAACCCATGCACCAGATTTTCTCAAGAAAAATTGCCCCGGGAAGCTCTAAAAACCCCTACAATTCTCAACTGAAGAATCTTTGCATGTCAAGCTAAACGACGTGTTTTTGCAATTCTGACGTTGTGGGTTATCTTAGAATCATTTCTTGGACAAAACCCACGTCTCAAAATTTTTGGTGAAAATTATCCTACGACAGGGTATTTTTAGCCTCACCAGGGGCCATTTTAGCTTTCCGGAGAAAGTTGTCAGAACATAGCTGTGTTCACAGTCAACTGGCAAGTTTTTCAGAAGGCAATTCAATGAGACTGAATTCAAGACCAAATCGGTTTGAATTCATGTCTTCATCAGAATAGCTGACAATGAAGATCAAGAGCATTTGGGGGCTGATTCAGACAATTTGACAGGCGTAGACATGGGGTGGACCATTGGAATTCTGTGTGTCCAGTGAGTTCGTGTGTATTTCTCGCAACCAAAGTGTTTGCGGTCAAGCTTCGTGGTTTCATCATGCAACACTTTTTTGTTGAGAAGAATAAGGAAAAACGTTAGAGACATCAAGCTGTAGAAGAGATAGTGGCCATCACTTCAGTTACGGAGCCGCCAAAGTTATAAGTCAGTGAAATGCTAGTTTGAGTGTGTAAAGATTTCCAAGATTGCTCAAGTTGTTGATAAGCAGTGAATTGTCAGTTAAGGCATGTGACGACCTCCAGATGGTGACGCAGTCAACAACCTCGTGGAGAGGTTGATTGTTTGAGATATCAGCCAGTGATCAGTTAGTTAGAACCCGCAGTTGTCTGCAAGGACAGAATCTGGAGCATGCAATTAGAACTTGACTTTCATCTTCAGTTCTCTTTGCGGGCTCCACACATGTCTATCTTTATCCTCAGAGATATCTTGCAGGACTTGGAGTTAGGATTAGGGTTTTCAGTTAATTGAGGGTAGTGTTCCAATTAACTTTGCTTTCAATAAGGACGTGCATGCTTGCACATTGTCCATTTAGATTAGATGTACCGGTTAACTGATGGTAACTTTCCAATTAACTGTATAGTTTGCTTTGTTAGGGTTTAGCAATAAAATCTTGCATGCATTGCAAGACTATAGTTGACTCAAGGTGATTTTAGGGTTCCCTACACCTTTTGATGTCTATAAATAAGAGCTTTTGCTCATTTGTACATAACTTTTGCATGATAGCATACATGCTGTGCCCACCTTGCCTGTAGTATTGCTATTTTGTATCTGTTCACGAACTTTTGCACGAGAGAGAAATATATGCTGTGCCTACCTTGCCTTCAATATTGCTTGTTCTGTATTTGTTCATGAGTGTTTACTGTTATGATGAATTGTTATGCCACTTGGGTTTCATGCAATTATGATGGTGAATTCTTTCCTTAGTTAGATTGATTCTGTTTTGTGTTCAATAAGCTTGTTCAAATTGAGTTGATAGATGTGCCACCTTTCCTTCAAGTTGAGAATCTGTTCTTGTTTATCGTGTGATGTGTGTGAATAATAAATTGGTTTAGATTGAGCTGATAGATGTGCCACCTTGCCTTCGAGTTGAGAATCTTGTCTTGTTTGTCGTCAAATAATCATTCCTGCTCCATTTCCTCATGGTTTGTTTTCTTGAGGAAACTGGATAGATTTAAAATAGTTAGCTTAGTTGTAGTTAGTGATCTGCGAAACTAGAAAATACTTAGCTGCAATGTATATAGTTTTCTTGAAAGCCTTGTAGCTCTTACAGCTGAGACAAAAAAGACAGGATATAGTTTAGTTTATTTCCCTTTTCAAGCACTTTTGTCTGGCACAATGAGGGAGCTTCCCCTCCTAATTTGAAGAGCACTCATTGCGTAGTGTGCATAGCTGTTCGTACCAACTTGCACTCCAGAGGTGTTAGTTGTTACGCCAACAATTATTGAACATGATTCACAACCATTTTTTAGAGCTATGAAAAGTATCTTCAATTATAATTGGTGATTACAAGTTCCGAAAGGAGGCTGCTTGTATTCCCCCTTCCTCGAAGGCATTTTCATGAAGCATTACTTTTTAGAGGCTCTAAAAAATTGGATAGTTTTTCAGAATGGAAGGGGCTTCAAGATTTTATTTATAATGGACTACACTAGTATGTTGGTCATAATGGGAATTAATTAGGTGCCTTGAGAAGCCTTTCCAACTCTTAGAATTTGGACTGAATCCTTTTCCTTGTTTTGCTTGATGATAGAATTTGATAATAGAGGTGGAAGGGATGGTTGCAAGAGAGGTGGCGGCCTAAGTTGTGTTAAAGTTACAATTTTTGTGGATGGCATCATTCATAAAAAAATTCAAGGTCCCTAAGGATGAAATGATGGAATTTATGAAAGATATTTCGGGCCATGGAAATCTCATCACATTGTAGGTGTTCAAAGGAATACTGAATCTCTACGGGGAGACATTGAAGTAAACTTGTAGAACAAAGTGATATATGAAATGATGGAAGATTGGATTTTGTTTTAATTTTTGAAGAAGGTTATAGCTATGGAGGAGGAGTTGGTTGTTGAGGAACTAAATTGGTTGATGCAAGGTATGAAGTTACTAAGTAGGGCATGGTAGGCCTTAACTTTGGCCATCTATGCCACAAGGATTGTGTGCACACTCAAGTTCGGTTAGGGAAAAATTTGAAACAAGTTTTTCAACTAATAAAATTTGAGAAAAAAATCATGATCAAGTTTGATGAATATAGATTATATTTTTTTATTATTTAAAATATATTATACTAAATTTAAGATATTATATTCTATTATTCAATTAAAACTTTAATATTATATTAAATTATAAATGTTAAAACTTGTCTTGATCAAAGGACAAATTAGGGATTAGTGAGGAGAATGTTGATGCACTTTTGGGCATGATTGTTTGTGAAGGACTAAGTGATTTCCTTTCTAACTAAGTTATTGGGTTCATGGGTATGACTCGTACACTAACAGGGCAATTTTGTTTTAGTGGGTTGGGTATATTCATACAAAAAAACATTTAAAAGTCATAAATATATAATAATATTTAAAAAATATAATATAAATAAATAATATTAAATATGGAATAATGTTAATTAATTAATATTAATTTATTTTATTAAATAATATATACAATTAAATAATAAATATAAAATATGTATATTTAAATATATTAAAGATACCAATAATATTAATTTATACTTAAAAGTTGATAACTAAACTATTATAATATAAATATATTATAAATACTTATACATAAATTATAAAAAAACTTGTCTTTTGCTTTAGAATGTTAAAATGAGTTGCAATTCAGGGGGTGACTAGAAAGGTAGGGTGTGATAATTTCTTCCATTTTCATGGGCATTCAACACTTTCAAAAACTGATGATGTAGATCCATACACTTGTAATGAGGGTGAGATGGCATGCAAGCTTTTTAGTGCCATTCAATTCCTGGTGATGAGGAGGAAAAATTTAGCTTTATAACCTTGTTGGCGTTCGAATTAGCACCTCTGGAGTGCTGATTGTAAACGTTCAGCTATTTCAAATGTTTTGCAACACTTCTTCGTTATTTAAAGAGGAGAAGTCCCTCTCTGTTGGGAGCAATGCGTAAGGAAGGGAAATGTAAACTAAAGTTCCTATCTTTCTATGCTTTAGCGGTAGGACACAAGGATGCACAAACACAATGCGCCGTAGCTAAGCTTTTTCTCTGGTTTCTGCAGATCTTAACTACGACTATTCTAGCTTTTATCTATCCAATACCTTCAAGATAAACAGAGCATGAGGGTAAAGGAGCGGGAATGGGTTGGTTGGATCACCTGAATTCGCCGTCTCCCGAGAATATGACCGAGGCTCTCAACTCTCGAGTATATACCGGGATAAGGTTGGTACAAGCAAACACTCTTTACGGTAAACTAGATCTGAGACCTGCCAAGGAGGAGGGACTCCTATCCGAGGTATGGGCTAGGAAATAGTTTACAAGAAACAAAAATTTGATGATGTCTTGGCCAACGAGCTTGCTAAGGAGGAGGAGCTCCTATCCGAAGTATAGATTGAAGGTCAATACATTAAACAACAACGAATGATAACTGTCAATAACAAATATCTAAGGAGGAGGGACTCCTATCCAAGGAGGGAAATGAAATGACAAGCTATTAGGTACAAGACGTAGACATAACTCAAATAGATTGATCAAAATGCAAGCGCCTTTTGATGTTCTTCTTCAAAGCTTTATCAACAAATTACAAAGGTTGGGAAAGCAAAGGCACGAAATCATGCACAATTACGATCGACCAACGAACTCTCATCCAAGAGTGAACAAATATCCGCTTTCAAAGCTGTTGGCAACAATGGCGCAGCAATTTTGCATAGCAAGTAAAAGTTAAACAAACAATGAGCCCAAGGCTCTTATTTATAGAACTCAAAAGAGTGGGCAACCCCAAAATCTCCTTGAGTTAACAATGAGTTCTTGCCGATCAATTAGCAAGATTTATTCCTAAAAAGGGGGAACAAGCAGTTAACTGGAAAACTACTTCAGTTAACTGAAAGTAAACAAAGAGTCAACTGGAAACTACTTCAGTTGACTGAAAGTAAACTAAAGGTGAACTTTAATGTAAGTATCCCTCCAAAATAGACATCCACATTTAGTGGAGATCTAAGATCCACAAATCATGGAAGCCAATTAGACATCCTTAATTATTGGGATCTGATAATGCATGATTTAAGGGATATGGAGTTAACTTGGAAAGGGACATCAAGTTAACTCCAACTACATTTAATGCCTTCTTGAGTTGACTTGGAATGAACCATCAAGTCAACTTCAAGTATCATAAATGCCAATTGGAAGGTAGGACGTCCTTCCTAGGTGTCTTTTCAAACTTCACCATTTCTGGTCAACGACTCCTTGATCCATATGTTGACTTCTTCTGTTTCCGGATAGTAAATGCTTTGATGACACGACATCTCTTCTTGCGCAAGCTATTGCTTTTGGTAACTTGGGCGGCTCCGTGTTTGGAATGACCTCTTCGCAGCTGGCAAGCCAAGGTGCTTACTGCCACGCGGGAGGTGGTAATATTGGTCTTTCTGCTGCAAGATCAGCCTTTCTTTCTTCTTAGTCCAGAGTAATTGCTACGGCTCTCTACTGAGTAGGAGATGTATTCTTTTCAAAGATAAAGATCTGTAGACTGTTGATGATGTCCGTTTGCTCTCCAGCAATGTGTGTAAGAGCTGGTTGGAGAGTTGCTGGTGCAAGGTCTGGTTGTTCAATTGGAGCCCAAGGACGCCAAATTGTCATTCTGTGAAGAAGAACTCGCCTGTTGACTGTAAACACGGATGTGTTCAGACAACTTCTGAAAAACCCCTGAAAATAGCGCCCTGCCGAGAAGTATTTTTCCGGAAAAAGTCAGGCACATGGGTTTTGTTCGTGCATCAATGCTGAACAAGCCCAGTTCCTCAGAATTTTGATTCTGAAACTTTTTCGGAAAAACCCCCAAAAATAGGGGCAGCAAGTTTGCTGATTCTGGAAAATTTGATGAGATGGGTTTCACTGGAAAATTATGCTGAATCTACCTAGTTGATCAGATCTGATGTAGCCTATTGCCTTGTGTGACATGTAAGAAAACCTAAGACAAGAAGAGAGGAAGTAGACAGAAGATGGATTGGAAGTTTTTTAATATGTATCCCGGAGAAAAACTGTCTCTGAATCCAATCCTCAAATTAGCAATCTTCTTCTGCTTTAGATCTGCAAGAAAAATTGAAGAACGGATGAAAACCTTGTCCAGATCTATCAATGGCGTCCTTGAGAGCTTATGGCTGTTCTTGATTCTTAACCTGCAATGAAATAATGAAGTAGGATGCCTTTTCCTTGAATATATAGATCCAAGCCTTAGATCCACAAGTTTGGGGACCTAACTCATGCTCAAAAGTGATTTTGGCTTGATCTGAAGTTCGAAAAGGTGATTTCCACTGATCGTGGAGTGTTTTAGCCAAGTTTAACTCAAAATATCTTGACTTTAGTCAACAACTTGACCTTTGACTTCTTTTAGGCGTCCCTTTTGAGTTTTGCAAGTTTTTTAATATTTTCTCTTGAATGAGCTCAGTTTGATCCTGAATTTGGCTTGATCTGTTGATCCTGAGATGTTGCTGACACATTCACTGCTGAGCTGGATCCAACCTGAAGAGAAGTGCCTGGGAGGCATGATGGTAAAAAGCTGAGTTCAGGGCATCAAAAGAAAGGGTGCCTTTTCCAAGAAAGGGCGTTTTTGCTTGTGCCTTAGTGAATTTTCAATCTTCGTTCTTCAGCCTTTTGAAATGACCTCTCGTGCTTTGATCTGGATTTCTTGTTGATCGGAGAATCGGATGATTTCGCTTGATATCTCATCAAGTAGCCAATTCTGTCTCGTCAAGGATGACTGCAGTTAGAAAACTTGGAAGTCATTTTAGGGTTCCTTTATTCAAGGGCGCCCCTCCTTGAAAGGGGCGCTTTTGTCCTTCAGCATGGTTATCTTCATCTGAAAAGCTGCCTACTTTGATTCTGATTATTTGTTGACTGCCTCAACGGATGACTGTGCTTGCAGTTGCGTTGCTGAGATCTGGTTAGGCTGAGAAGATTGTTCTGGGAGGCCTTTGGTCTTTTGTCAGCATCTTGAGGTCCAAAAGGAAGGGTGCCTTTCTTTTGAAAAGGCTCTTTTTCTTTTGATCTTTACCTTTGACAATCATTTTCTGATATTTCTTCAACTGCCTCTTTTCGCTTTGTCAACAACTGCTTCTGATCAACTCATCAGATGACCTAGATGTTTGTTCCGTCGAGCCAGTAAGCAAACGTCGAGGATGACTACCTTGGATGATCTAACAGACTGCATTTGACCCTTAAAGATCATGGGCGCCCCTGCTTGAAAAAGGCTCTTTTCAACATGTGAACTTGTTTCTCCTTCGTAACGTTTCCAGAGTTAGTCAAATTTTGACCTTTTTGGATTTCAGGAATCTCCTTCATCAAACAACATCTTTTTAGACCTTTTCTGCCATGGTTGCGTCGTTGAAGCTTTTGAAGCTTAACTTTCAGCGCCTGGTACTGGCCAATCTGCCATTAATGGCTGTTGGAGCTCCAACTTTGTTCCTAAAAAATAGAAATAGACCCACCAGAGTAAAACACGCCTTTTGATGATTCTGACTTGACCAATGTGATCGTGAAGCCTTTTAATCCTATCCAAATCATTTTCAATCATTTCTGGGAAGGTCCTATTTTTCGGGGGTTTCCTTGAAAATAGGGGCGTAAAACCCTAATTTTCAAATTTTCAGAATTTTGCACGTGTTCCTTGACAGAAACCCACTAGGATCCTATGATTGTTTTGACCTAAAACAGACTTTATATGGCATTTTAACAAGATTTAGCTCAATTTATATAGAATGCCAAAAATTTATTTTGGGTACAACAAACCTCTTTTCTCTTGGCCATCGTTTGTGCTCTATAGTTCTTCTTCCTTCACATGGTAGCTAAAAGTCATGAAGTTGATTTTCCCATTGTTGTTTAGGGCTTTTCGTGGTTGGAAAAGTCAAAAAGCTTGTCAATGATGCAAAACAAGCACTAGAACTGATCGGGTTCATTAGGAGAAACTTAGAAGGTTTCTAGTTGGTAAAATGTTGTACCCTAGTTGAATCCATAGGCAATTTGAGCTAGGATCTGATTTTGGGATGTTTCTTATGCAAAATCGGCCTGAATATGTACTGATTTGGTAATTGAGCTTTTCAAGGCTTGGGACAATTTTCTTGTGTTGTGCTAGTATTTGGATGGATAAATTTCTTTTTGGTATCTCATGAATATTTAGTTACCAAAACATGATGCTTTGATGCCATTTTTTGCAGCTAAGGCGTGCCTTATCCAAGTTAACTTTTAGCAAAACAAATAAAATACATAAATATAAATATATTAAATTAAATTAAAATATTGAAATTGCCTCCAAAAGTTGAAGTGGAATATTTGAAGGGTAAAAGATAGAACTTCAAGCTCATTCATGCATTTGTATATCGGAACAAGTATTGACCATGTCTTTCGCTTTTACAGTATTGGGGGTGCTCAATGCTATTGGGCAACTACTTTTGATTCCATGTTTCTCCTCAACAATAAAAGCAGCCTGGCATAAAGGCAGAAATAACATAATCAAGAATTCCTCATGCCTCAAAATTGTAAACAAAGCCACCAATGTCTTTGATATGATACATTAGCATCATCTTTACAACTTTAAAGCAGATATTACTTCATTGGAAAATATCAACAGTTTTTGGTCTGTTGAAAGTAAGCTTGAAAAACAAAAGTCTTGTAACATTTTTGTATAAATATTGACCAACCATTTTCTCGGACAACAACTTTAACATATTGCAACAAGCAGGAATGCTGTGCACAGGAACCATGGACAGGTATACATGACAATTTGTAACCACAAATATGAGTGCCTGATTGGGTGAATATAATGGAAAACTTAAATGATTTTTAGGGCTTCTGTTAATAATTGTTGGATTTTGAATCTATTGGAAGAAATTTGGCGAACTTTGTGACTTAGCTGGCCATCACCTTTGGTCGTCATCATTAGGAACTTGAACATAATAATTAGTTACAGAGAGATAAAAATAGATAACAATGCACCATTAACAATCAAATCTTCTTCATTATAATTGCAGAAGGAGCTAAGAGAAGGGAGAAGGCTGAGGTTAGAGTCCCAATGACTCTCCCTTAGAAGAAATAGAATGTCAGGATGGTGCCATACATAGGATGGATGATGTTTGAGCATAAATTTGGACGAAACTATATCTAATTCATGTCTTGCTATCTTTCATGTGGCCAGTTAGTCTTGTAGTTAGAGAGTCAGTGCAGGTGCCAGACCATGGGACATTGGTTGGATGCATTGTGGGTGGAAGCAAGAGGGTTAGTGCTTCAGCTTCAAGCCTTCAGGACATGCATTAAGAATATGTTGGCGTAACAACTAACACCTCTGGAGTAGAAGTTGTTATGAACAGCCTATGCACACTACGCAATGAGTGCTCTTCAAATTATGGAGGGGAAGCTCCCTCGTTGTGCTTTGACAAATGTACTTGCAAAGGAAAAATCTCCGCCACGACCACCAGGAACGTCGGATCGACCAGCTGAATGATGCATTGTGGAGCTAAGCTAGAATACTACTGATGTTGTGAAGACTCTATCTGCAAATATTACCATCTGAGGGGTCCTTTAAGCCAGCGCCCCTGGCCTGTACTTGCACTGGGCATAAACGGAGAAGCTCAGAAACGTGAAAACTCCATTTTAAGCTGATCTTTGGACGACTGCCGCCTGAACTCTGAGAATCGGATGACTGTGCTTGATATCTTGTTGGATAAGCAGACTAATTGTGAACAAATTGACTGCATCCGGCAACGAAACTGACGAGATTTACCCCCTCCTTGAGATGGGCGCCCTCAAGCTAGAGGCGCGCTTTTGCCTGAAAATGACAAATTTTCCATCTCCTAAAATTTAGGGATTTTAACTTCTGTCGCGATTTGCCGGAGCTGTGAGTCTCGAACGCCTCGCTGGATAGCTCGACGGATAGCCAGACTAATTTTGAAGAGATTGACTGGATGCTTGAACATTTTAGACAAGATCTTGACCTCCAACAAGTTGGGCGCCCCTGAGCTATAGTTGCGCTTTTGGGCTTTTCCTCTGAGAAATCTCCATGATTTGATCTTTAAAAACTCTGTTTCGATCATAAAAATGACCATCTGCTATATGAAATGTCGTCTGCAATACTCCTCCATCGTGAAAATCTACATTTTGAGTCTCTGCTTCAGGTTTTGACCAATATAACTGACTTTGACTGACAGACTATTGACAAAAACTCCACGCTTGATATTGCCCAAAACTGTGTTTTACATCAAATTAGCAAGATTTAGACTTTTAAATGCAAAATGCCTTGATGAAGCAAAAAAAAAAATTGGTTTGGGTACAACATTAGGCTCCGTCTGGTGACCATGTCGGATACCTACGGCATAGGAGAACCTAAGAATCTCAGTGTTAAGTAGACCAGTGATTTATAATTTGGGCATTGGAGTCAGGAATTTTCCCTATTCACCTAAAAACTTTGGAGTTTCCTAAAAACCTAACCTAAAAATCACCTAAAACAAGACTACCTAAATCACCTAAAACACGACAAAACGTCACAAAACGGGGAAATACAATACGACATAACGATAAAGCATAAAAATTACTTACAAAATATTTACAATATTACTCCTCCCCCGGATGGTTTAAGTGTTTAAGATATTGCCCGCTATAAGGAAGCGGGAAGAGCCTTCCATCTTGATGTGAAAGAATATAAGTGTTCTCTCCAACTGATTCGTGAATCTGGAAGGGCCCTAACCATAAGGAATCAAATTTTCCATGCATTCCTTTTGGCTCATGCCTCTTGTCCCACAAAAGGACTTGATCTCCAATTTGAAAGTCTCTGTGACGAGCTTTCTTATCAAAAATTTTCTTCACTCTTTCTTGATGTTGAGTGATCTTATCGACAACCACCGTCCTCTCCTCTTGAAGTTTCATCAGGAGCAAGATCCTCTTCTCAATAGGATCATTGAATTCTTCATCTTCCACTATCACCTAAAACAAGACTACCTAAATCACCTAAAACACGACAAAACGTCACAAAACGGGGAAATACAATACGACATAACGATAAAGCATAAAAATTACTTACAAAATATTTACAATATTACTCCTCCCCCGGAGGGTTGAAGTGTTTAAGATATTGCCCGCTATAAGGAAGCGGGAAGAGCCTTCCATCTTGATGTGAAAGAATATAAGTGTTCTCTCCAACTGATTCGTGAATCTGGAAGGGCCCTAACCATAAGGAATCAAATTTTCCATGCATTCCTTTTGGCTCATGCCTCTTGTCCCACAAAAGGACTTGATCTCCGATTTGAAAGTCTCTGTGACGAGCTTTCTTATCAAAAATTTTCTTCACTCTTTCTTGATGTTGAGTGATCTTATCGACAACCTCCGTCCTCTCCTCTTGAAGTTTCATCAGGAGCAAGATCCTCTTCTCAATAGGATCATTGAATTCTTCATCTTCCACTGCAGATGCCAACTGTAAAGCAGACAACTCCAATGTAATGGGCAGAATGGCTTCTGTACCATACAAAAGTATAAAAGGCGAGGTGCCAATAGCTCTTTTTGGAGTTATACGATCAGCCCAAAGAGCATCGTATAACTTGATATGCCAAGCCCGTTGATTTGACTCAACCAACTTGCGTATAATTGTGACAATATTCTTATTGGATGATTCGGCTTGTCCGTTACCCTGAGGGTAATAATCTGATGAATGAGACAACATAATGCCGTGATCAAAACAAAAACTTAGAATCTCCTCTGACGAGAAACAAGTAGCATTGTCAGTCACAATTTTCCGAGGAACTCCGAAGCGGGAAATAATATTTTCCTCGAGAAAACTGCAAACCACTTCAGACGTAGCTCGTTTAGTAGGAACTGCCTCAACCCACTTTGTAAAATAATCTGTCGCTGTAAGGACAAAAACATGCCCCTTGCTGGAACTTGGGTTGACGGGACCTACAAAATCAATACCCCATTGCTGAAATGGAGCATCAATGATAACTGGCCTGAGAGGAAAGGATGCCAATTTCACTTTACCAGCAAACTGCTGACATAACTGACATTTGTACACCCAATCATATGCGTCACGAAACATAGTCGGCCAATAAAACTGTGCTCGTAGAATCTTAAATTCAGTGACTCTCGATGAAAAGTGTCCTCCGCACGCTTGATTATGGAAAGCCTCTAACAACCTTCATTGCTGATCCTTTCCGACACATAATAGGAAAGTTCCGTCAAGGCCACGCTTGTACATAACGTTATTAACTAGCACGAAATTTTGTGCTTTCAATTTCAGTGTCCTTTTCTGCTGTTTGTCCATATGACGTGGACATTCTCCATACGCTGAATAATACCAAAGAGGTGTGTACCATTCTTCTGCAGAATTAACTAATAAGACCAAAGGAAGGTCTTCTTCAATTTCTTGATTTGAACTAACTCCACCATTGCTTTTGAACTTGCGATCTCCATCTTCCGCCAATAATCTGCAAAGACCTTGCCCGCGAACAAGCTTGGTTGGCTTAATCTCCAGATCATATTCTTGAACTCTCGCGATCCAATTCCCTCTTTTCGTGCCCATCTCCTGTTGAGTAAGCACACTTTTGACTGCTGGATCGGTGACATACACCGTAGTATGTGAATTCAAAAGATAAAATCTGAAATTTTTGACAGCTCGGACAACAGCATAAGCGTTTTTCTCGATCTGGGAATAACGCATCTCAGCATCTTTGAAATTAGCACTCATAAAAGCAATAGGAGATTCACCCTCCTCGCTGAGTTGCTGTGTCAAAATGGCAGATAGTGAATGTTCCGACGCATAACAATAAAGAATGAAATTCTTCTGAAAGTTAGGTCGAACTAACACTGGTGCATTAGCAATAGCTTCTTTTATCTTGGTAAAGGCCTGCTTGCCTTCATCCGTCCACACAAATGTAGACGTCTTCTTCATCATTGCTGAAATCTCCTTCGTCAGCTCTGAGAAATCAGGTACAAATCTTCGGATAAAGTTAACTTTACCAAAAAATGAGTGCACCTGCGTTTTGCTTGTAGGGAGAGATAAGTTTCTGATTGAATCCACCCGATTCGGATCTATTCTGGTACCTTCTTTGGAAACGATATGACCAAGTAACTTGCCCTCCGTCACCGCAAAGATTGTCTTCTTCGGATTCAAAGATATTTTATGATACCTACATCTCTCGAACACTTTCACAAGGTGTGAAAAGTGATCACTCCGTTTATCTGAAAAAACGGTTAAGTCATCAAGATAGACGACTATGATCTTATTCCTAAGATCCCCAAACGCTAGATCCATGGCTCTCTGAAAAGTAGCACCGGCGTTGATAAGGCCGAAAGGCATCCTCTCATAAGCAAACGTTCCCCACGGCGTGGTGAAAGCTGTCTTGATCTGATCCTCCTCAGCCACTGCAATCTGATTGTAACCAGAAAAACCATCAAGAAGTGATAGCATTTCCGATCCGGTAACTGTCTGCAATGTATGCTCCATGATCGGTAAGGGATAATTGTCCTTCAAGGACGATTGATTCAAGTTCCTGAAATCAACGCAAATTCTGATTTCTCCATTCTTCTTGCGCACAGGAACGATATTTGACACCCAGGTGGAGTGATGAATAGGAAAAATTATTCTGGAATCCACCATCTTCTGAATTTCCGCATAAATAGTGTCTTGAATTCGCGGATTATAATGTCTTTGTTTCTGCCTAAAAGGCTTCACTTCAGACTTCAGCGGAATTGTATGAGACAATTCAATGGGTGTGAAGACCTTTAAATCTTCATATGACCAGGCAAAAACATCCTTATATTGCTTGAACAAGGCGATAAACCTCTCAGTCTCGTCCGGAGTACAACACTTGCCCAAGTTCACAAGCCGAGGCTTGTCTTCAGTACCTATGTTGACTTGACTGTATTCTAATGAAGTATTCACCCCTGACCTTTTCTGATCTTGGATGTAACGATCATGCCTGTCAAAAATATCCTCTAAGGATACAAAACCTTTAGGAATCTGATTTCCCTTCAATTGTATGATTCCAGATTCTATAACCTCAGATTCTTCAGTAATTGACTCTTTGTGAGGAATTGAACTCCCTTCAAAGAACAATTCTTTGTAGTTGTCTCCCATGACGAGAAATTCTTTGATATCTTCATCATCACTGAAGACTTGCCAGTTGTCTGAATTATCAGGAACAGCTGGTCTGTAGATTAACTCAATAGCAAATGAATTCTGACGAAAATCAGAATTAGGCATAAAAAGAGCGGCTGAAACTGCAAGCGCATCAGCTTTGCTATTGTTCATTCTTGAAATGTATTTGATATTAAATGCATCGAACCATTCGATTGCATTCCATACTCTCTGCCTATAGTTTTGGAGACGATTCTTTCTTACGTGAAATTGATCTCTGACCTGCTTTACGATCAGCTCTGCATCTCCTTCAACTTGAAGCAGCTTGATCCCCATATCCTTTGCGTTTTTGAGACCTAACAAGAGCGCCTCATATTCTGCAGTATTATTAGTGCAATCAAATTGCAACCTATATGCAAAAGGATATAAACGACCTTCGGGAGAGATAATCACTACTCCCGCTCCGGAACCTGAAGTTGAACAACTGCCATCAAACTGCATCGTCCATACTTTCGATTCTTCATCTAGTAACTCGGTGGAAAGTGCAAAATTCTGACAATCATCTGTCACTTCAGACACCATAGCATATGTGCCTGGACCCGTGTCTTGATACAACACTTGAGCATGTGGGTCCTGGGACTTTACCACTGTAAACTTTGATTTGGTTTCCGGCTCTAACTTGAAAGTACCTTTCTTTAATGGAATTGTCGCGAACGACCAATCCATTTGTATTTCTCCTCCAAGATCCTTGCAAAAACTTCTACTAAGTAACATCCCGTAACTGGTAGGAATATCAGCTACAAGGATAGTCATCATAATCTTCTTCTCTGGACAAGACGCTAGCCTCACTTGCGCATCTTTGAGTTGACCAACTAACGGCACCGGTTTGGACTCAAGTGAATAACACTTTTCCTGAGTCGGGGTACACGAAAGTCCCAACGCATTCATAATTTGTAAGGGCATTACGTTGTCCGAAGCTCCACTGTCAATTATGCAATTGCTCAGCTTGAAACCTCCTATATATAAAGATATATAAAACGGCCTCGGCTTCTCTTCTGCAGGAACTGAGGATTGTAACAATGTCGGCTGAACGACATTCTTCTTTTTAAGAACGTTCAAGATCCTATCCAACTGCTCTGGATGATCTTGTAAATACTCCAGCTGAGATATCTGTACCTTCGTCTTCATCATGGAAGAAACAATGTCAAAGCTTGCTGAAGACGTATCTAAAGCTGCTGGCAAGATATTCTCTTGTGAAGGTTTTTGATTGGAAGTAGAAGCTACTTCCTTTGCTTTTGTATTCAAATTCCGCTTTTCCTCTTCCTCCTTCTGTGCTTTGAAATGTTGAGCACGTGTGAACACAGGTGAGGTGATATTCTCGTGATTCACTGCAAGAGAAAAACAACGGGATTCTTCTTCTTCTTCAATAACGGGTTCTCGATCAAAATATCCCGTTGCGGAGTCGCCATCAAACTCGTCTGGCTGTGAAGAGACGACGTTTGAACTGGAAGGTATGAAGTCTGAACTAGGAGCGGAATCAACAAATCCCATGAGCTGATTCATTCTTTGATTTTCCGGACAAGTAGTCCCGTATGCTCTGCTGAATCATGGAATGTGCAAAAGACCGTGGCCTTTTCAGCTTCATTGTTTTGTCTCGGTTGTCCTTGCGGAAACTTTGACTTGAAATTATTGTACGGCTGAAAGTTATTCCTTCTCGGCTGATATGCTGGTTGAGATTGAAAAGGTGGTGGGGGCAAGGCTGGTTGCCCTTGAGGTGGTGACTGCCGTTTTAGTATCGTCACCTCATTTGCTACCTTCTGTAGCAACGGATCGGCCGACGCTTGCACGAGCGGCCTGATCGAATCATCTTTCATCTTGCCGGTTGTAATCATGGTATCTTCAAGCTTGATTGCTTCCTCCTGAAGGTGTTGTAGATCATCTTCTTCGCTTATCTTCAGGAAAAAGGCAATTTCTGACGGCAACGCGTTGATGAAAGAACTCATCAAAATCTCATCAGATGGATTCAAAGTGTGAGAAAGACGTGTAACAAGGCGATTAAACCTTGCCACGAATTCTCTCATCGGTTCATGCTTCTCCATCTTCGAATTTGAGAGTTGTGCAAATAATCTGTGATTGTCTTCGGCAGGCTTGAATCTTGCCAAAAACTTCTCGCTCATGACAGCCCAACTAGTGATAATTCCTGGTTCAAGATTATTAAACCAATCTGCTGCGTTGTTCTCAAGAGTCTCTACGAAAAGACGAACGGCGATGTCCTCATGTGCAACATGCAAAATGGAACAAGCCGCCGTGAATGCTGATAAATGTTCATCTGGATGTTTTGAACCATCGCCATGAAATCTCGGGAAAAACTTGCGTGATCCCTTGGGCAATTCATGATGTCCTGGTAAAGCCAACGGTCCAATATTGTCACCCCAAGGTAAAGGGGCTGGACGTCTTGCGTTTCTTGCATTACGACTGTTGTGATCATCACCATTGTTGTTGTTATTAATACGATCACCCATCTCTGCAATTGGAGTGGGAGATTCTTCTTCAAGAATTTATGATTCAGTAAACTGATCAGGAGCTTCTTCAAAAACAGGATCTGGCTGGATAGGAGGATTCCTTCTCCTTCTTCGGATGTAAACTCGGTACGCCAGGATGCTTAATTCCACGCGGGAGGTGGCAAAACTGGTCTACCTGCTGCAAGATCTGCTTTTTCTTCTTCTTTATCCAGAGTTGTAGCCGCGTTTCTCCGCTGAGTGGTAGATGTATGATTTTCAAAAATGAACGTGCGCAAGCTACTGATAATATCTGACTGTTCTGCTTCGATGAATACTAAATTCGGCTGAATAACAGGCAAACTTAGTGCTGGTTGTTGAACTGGAGCAGTAGGACGCCAGATAGTCATAAACGTGATATGAAGTTATTTCAAGGCCTCGTGCCCCACGGTGGGCGCCAGAAAGAACTGTTGGCGTAACAACTAACACCTCTGGAGTAGAAGTTGTTATGAACAGCCTATGCACACTACGCAATGAGTGCTCTTCAAATTATGGAGGGGAAGCTCCCTCGTTGTGCTTTGACAAATGTACTTGCAAAGGAAAAATAAGCTAAAACTATGTCCTGTCTTTTTGTTTCAGCTGCTAGAGGCACAAGGCTTTCTTGAAAGAACTTACACGTTGCAGCTGAGTTTTCTCTGGTTTCGCAAATCAACTAAACTACAACTTATATCTATCCAATCTCCTCAGGAAAACAGAGCAAGAGGAAACGGAGCAAGGTTTGACTAACTGACGATAAACGGGTTTAGACTCTCTACTTGAGGGCAAGGTGGCACAACTATCATCTCAATCTAAACCAGCTTATTGGGCACAACAGATTTAAGACTTTACCAAGACAATTTTATGGAACCCTATGTGGCATAACACTCGATCGAAACAGCAAAGTCTTCACAAAACAGCCTTTATCTTTATAATCTCACAAAACCCTATGTGGCATAACCTTCGATTATATTGATAAAGATTCACAAAACAGATTTATCGCTGCAACTTCTCGAAACCCTATGTGGCATAACGATCAATCACAATGGTAAATTAACACAAACAGCCTTATCACTTCAATCTCTTGGAACCCTATGTGGCATAACAATTGATTTCAATGATAAAGATGCTCAAACAGATATATCTAAACTATGGAAAGAATTCAGCATTACAATCTTTCGAAACCCTATGTGGCATAACAATCAATTGCAATAGTGAAGACACATGAACAAGTACCAAAAAGAGCAATATTGAGGGCAAGGTAGGCGCAGCATATATTTCTCTCTCAAGCAAAAGTTATTTACAAATGAGCATAAGCTCTTATTTATATACATCAAGGTGTAGGGAACCCTAAAATCACCTTGTGTCATCTACAGTTCTCGCAATGCATGCAAGCTATGCGCCAAACCCTAATTAAGTAAACTATACAGTCAACTGGGAAACTACCCTCAGTTTAACTGAAACATCTAATCTAAAAATGGACAATTGTGCGAGCATGCACGTCCTTATTGAAAGCAAGTTAACTGGAAGACTAACATCAGTTAACGTAAAACCCTAAAGAAAACTCCAAGTGTGAAGGGCGAATCTCAGAATAGATATGCATGTGATGACAACTTCGAGTTAACTGGAAAGGGTAACACCCAGTTCAATGATGTGTGTAATGTCTATTAAGGTGGGAGCTGAAGTTTACTATGTGTGATCTCGAGGGCAATCAACCCCTCAATGAGATTGTTAACTGTATCACCATCTGGAGCGATGAGACTCTGACGAAGGATGCTATGTCGATGCAGCATGTCCTCACCAGCTGTGATCTGAGACTGAAGTTCCCTTCTGCTCCTCGTTGCTTCATCGAATAATGTTGACATGACTGTAA
>VDFB02136912.1:0-27411 GCA_007258455.2 Sequoia sempervirens
TATATTTGTTATTATATTTATTATTATATATGTTTATAATGTAATTTTAAATTTGTATTATTATTTTATAATTATTATTATATTAAATAATATTTTATTATCTTATATTATGTTATAATATATTATATTATACCGTATTATTATATAAATAAATTTATATTATTATTTTATAATTATATTAAATTGTAAATTATATATTAGTTTTAGGATGGGGTGATGGATGGTGGATAGGGATATAAGGGGAGATGGAACGTTAATGAGATGGGAGATACATAACAATTTGGATGAAAAGATGCATGGCTAATGAATCTAATGGATAATGAAATGATTATGATCGATGAAAGATGATTAGATTAAGAAATCTATATTAGCCCAATGAACCTAATGTATTAATAAATGATGGATGATAGTTGATATGGTGCATTATGATATATGGATGTCAGTTTCATGCCATGGTACATCAGATGCAAGAGTAGGAAAAGTGGAAGATGAAAGATAGAAGGATAAATAGGGATGAGGGGAGCCAAGTGCACATGAAATCAATGATTAGGTGAGGATTATGGAATACATGGGATATGTGGCTGGGGGATGGCATATAATAAAAATTGTATAGATGAAGGGATGGGGGATTATGAATGCAATAATTAAATTGATGGCAATTGTGAGAAGTTTTATAAGACGATAGAAGTTACCAAAAAGGAATACCTGATTAGAAATAAAATTTAATTTTCCTCTAACTTCTACTAATGATGAATCAAATTCTATACTCTCTTAAATAAAATCCATGAAAGAGGAGATGGAGGCACAACAAAAAACAAGATGTGGGTCTTGGTTGATTGAGTTGAATGTAATGAATCCATTGGTTGCAAGTGGGTGTACAAGAAGAAATTTAGAGTAGAAAAACATTAGAAAGGTATAAGGATAGTTGTCGCAATGTGTTATTCTAGGTATAATGAATATAATTTAGTGACATATTTTATCTTGTATCTATGTTGAATTTGATTAGTATGTTGTTTTTTATAGCTATAACTTTTTATTTTTAAGTCAAAAAAATCGTTTTGATAGAACATTATCGTATGGAGATTTAGATGAGTAAATTCATATTGTTCAACCTAAATAATTTTAAATAAGGGGTGTAGAACATTGGGTTTGTAAACTAAAAGGGTCTTTGTATGAATTAAAGTAGTCACCATGTATGTTGTATCAAAAATTTGATCCATATGCATTAGAATTGGGTTTTCCAATGAATCAAGTTAAGATAATCATAGCTTTGCATGTTGATGATTAGGAATAATGAAGTGTTCATTACAGAACTCAAGGTTTGGCTACATTCTAGAAACTTTAGAGTCATATATCTTCACTCTTAACACAAACATTGACATGATGACACATGGGAAAATAAATCTACGCTTAGGTACATATCCTATTTTTAGTATTAATTATAGTTATAATTTACTTTAGCTCTAAATAAATCCACATTAGTACCCCAATCTATAAATTTTCCACATGTCCATATAGCCCATTAAAACAAGTACTCATTATTTCTCAAATTAATGGTTACTTCTAAATTATTATACTAGTATTCCTTGTTGACTTAGTAATGCTCCATTTACAGTTCCACTTGCATCACAATCAACTTAAAATACCTTATCAAAATATAGCAATGCTAACAATAGTTGTTCTATCACTTTCTTCTTTAATAATTCATAGCTTCTATTTGATCTTGATGTTCTCTAAAATTATTTCTTATAGATACGAGCTCATAATCTCATTTATTCCATAGAAATATATAATGAAATTCTTATGTTCAAACTAGCTAGCACATGAAAAACTCTTACCTCTATAATATTCATTGGTGTAGGAATTTCAATAATTTATTTTACCTTTTTTGGATCCATCTTTAGACCATTTGGTGAGATTAAAAATTTAAAATATACCAATTATGTATTCATGAAACTAAAATTTGTGGTATTGATATACTCACATCGCATGAGATCGAATGTGGCTTATGTAATAAGAGATTGTTATATTTGGCATTTAGCATAACTATGGATTCATTATTAGCTATATTATAATAATCCTACCTCAATATCTTTGAGGTTATAAAATCTATATTTTATACAAATGCAAGGTGATAATTTCATATCACTCACAATCCACTATGTTTTCCATCTTGCAATTATTTTTCCATCATATGAGGAAATTAAAATGAAATTTTTACTCTAAGTAACAGTTGTGGTAAATTTTGATGGTGTCTTTCATTACATTTTTACTCTCTAAATAAGAAAAGGTTTTCATGGCAATAATTGTAGGTTGGAAAACACTGAGTGTTATGAAACCTACAACCCACATACTATTGTAAATCCCTCTATGTAAAAACCCAATTGGTTAGTCACTGCTCAGGTTAATTTGATTAGTTTTGTGTATCACCCACTTGAAACTCCCCCCCAAAATCTCTACCCTTGATCTTAGAACAAGCACAATCATATCACTCACAACCCACTGCGTTTTCCAACTTACAATTAATTTATGCATTTATTTTTTGATAATATGATGAAATTAAAATACAATTTTTACTCTAACTAACAGTTGTGCTAAATTTTGAAGGTGTCTTTCATTATATTTGTACTCTCTAAATAATAGAATGTTTTCATTACACTAATTGCAGGTTGGAAAACATTGGGTGTTATGAAACTTGTAACACATATACTATTGTAAAACACTCTACATGTAACAACCTAATTGATGCATATGAATTTGTGCAAGCAAAGAAAGTGAGAGATGATGTTATAATTGGAGTTGAACAAATGAAATCAAAGATTATTGAACTTAAGAATTCTGTAGGATAAATACAATTGGAAATAGATGATGATACGGAAAAGGAGAAATTAGATCTAAGTGCAGAAAAGATTCAAGTAAGGGATGTTTCTATCCTAAGGGTTGATGAGGGAGTAGTTGATCTAAATCTTCAAGTAAAAGATATGAAAAAGAAGTTATAAGATCATGAAAAGGAATACTAGGATGTTAACAGTGCAGGGACCAATGTGTAGATAAAAATTATCTCAGAGGCAATGCTTGAGGTGGATCCCATTAACTAGGATAGACATCACCTCTCTAGTCAACTTAGAAAGTTGGAAAGCATTGTGTTCCATGCACTCTTTGATCACATAAGGCCCATCCCTAATTGCATCAAATTTGGAATGTCGTCTAGGTCTGCTCTTATATTCATTCCACTTGAAGACCAAATCACCAATAATGAATTTTCGTGGTCTTGCCATTTTATCAAAAGAGCTCTTCATCTGAGCTTGATGTATTTCAAGCTGCCTCAGTGCTTCCCTTCTAGTTTCTTCAAGCTCTATCAATTGTGCAAATCTCACTTCAAGAGGTTGTTCATTCATCAATTCTATCTCTTTAACGAAGCTCAAAGTAGGAAATTCAATAGAAATAGGTAACTTAGCCTCTTTTCCATTAGCAAGTACATAAGGAGAACAACCAGTGTCACCCTATCAGCCCAAAGAGCTAACTTCAAATTTTCATGCCATGTCCATTGATTGTCTTCAACTATCTTCTTGATTATCTGAATTAGATTCTTATTTATAGATTTCGTCTGACCATTGCCTTGCAGATAATAAATAGAGAATGTGTTCAAATAAATATTATTCCTAACTGACCAATCAGAAATCCTTAAACTGATAAAATCCAAACCATTGTCAAAGATTATTTAATCTAGAGTACTAAATCTTGACACTAAGTCTTGATAGAAATTAAGCACAAAAGTCTCGTTTGCTTCTTTCAAAGCAACAACTTCGGTCCACTTAGTAAAGTAATCCGTTGCAGTAAGGATCCACTTATGACCCACACTTTAAGGTGGATTGATAGGTCCAATGAAGTCTAAACCCCACTTGGCAAATGGTTGCTCCACCTGAATAGGCTGCAAGGGAAATGTTGCAAGCCTCTATTTTCTAGAAAATAAAGCACATTTTTCACATCTTCGAACCCAAGCAATAGCATCTTTAAACAAATTTGGCCAGTAATAACCAACCCACATAATTTTTAGAGCTGTTGTTCTTGTAGCAAAGTGGCCTCCTGAAGGCCCATCATGCAATTCTACTAAAAGCCTATAGACTTGATTAGGCTGAATGCACCTTAATAAAACTCCTTGAAAGTCTCTTCCATAAAGAATGCCATCAATGATTGCAAAATGAATAGCCTGTAATTTGTAATACCTTCTTTTTGCTATGTCTAAGCCTTCGGGGCACTCACCAGTTTGTAAATAGTGCATCATTTACTGCAACCAAGTAGCAGAAGAAACTGGAACAACAACTGCATCATCATTTTTTAACACTCTGTCAACATTTTTATCTTCTTCTAAGTTGTTGTCCTCATTTCCAGCAATTTTTCACACAAAACCTTGCCTCTAACAAGCTTAGTTACCTTAATATCAACCTCAAATTCCATCACTTTGGTTATCCAACCAACACACTTATCATTAATATCTTTGTTAAGTAAGAAATCCTTAACAGTTGAATGAGCAACTAGTAAGTGAATTTTGCTATTTGAAAGCATATGCCTGAACTTTTTTATGCTTCTTACAATAGAAAAAACATGCTTCTCGACAAAAGATTACTTCACCTCATAATCATGTAATACCTGGCTGAAAAATGCTACAGGTTGCTCCAAACCTTCATTGTTCTACTGGAAAAGCATGGCAAAAATAGTATCAACTCCTCCAAATACATAAAGAATGAAAACTCCATCATACTTTGGATTAATGAGGGTAGGGGAAGCTGCAAGGGCTTCTTTAATCTGCTCAAAACTTCTCTTACCCTTCTTGGTCTAGCTAAAAGACATATTCTTTTTAAGCATAGAAGTGAGAGGTTGCAACAAGGCTGCAATATTTGGTATGAACCTTCTCGCAAAATTTATTCTTCCAAGAAAGCTTTGCAAGCCTTTCTTGTGATTTGGAAATGGTAATTCAAGAATTGAAGAGACTCTTTTAGAATCTATAGAAATACCTTGCTTTGAAACAATGTGTCCAAGGATTTTACCTTTGTGTACAGAAAATATACACTTCTTTGGGTTGAGAGACACTCTGAACTCTCTGCATCTCTAAAAAATATGCTCTAAATGATCAAGATGTTCCTTAGCATTTCTAGAAAAAATAGTATTATCATCTAAATATACTAGAACAAATTTGTTCATAAGGCCATGAAAGGCCATTTCCATCGCTCGCTGAAAAGTTGCTCCGGCATTAGATAAGCCAAAAGGCATCTTTATGTAAGCCATCATGCCGCACTTCGTTATGAATGCTATCTTGATATAATCCTCTTGTTTTACCATAATCTAGTTGTAACCTTAGTAACCATCTAGCAAACAAAATCTGTCAGAACCAGAAACTACCTGTAGAATTTGCTCCATGGAAGGGAGTGGGTA
Source organism: Sequoia sempervirens (assembly GCA_007258455.2). NCBI lineage: Eukaryota > Viridiplantae > Streptophyta > Pinopsida > Cupressales > Cupressaceae > Sequoia > Sequoia sempervirens. Next base: position 5,434 of record VDFB02136912.1, read on the forward strand.
GTGGTCTTTCAGTGACACTTTATTTAAATCTCAAAAATTGACACACAATCTGATTCCCCCACTTTTCTTCCTAACTGGAACTAAGTTTGGCACCCAAGAAGTATGCTTGATAGGAAAGATAATACCACTCTCGACTAACTTACTCAACTTAGCCTTCATAAGGTGATCTAATTTGGGATTAAGAGGTCTCTATTTCTGCCTTACTAGTTTTGCATCAGGTTCTAATTTGATAGTATGTTGGGCTAGTTCTAGATCAAAACCTTTCAAATCCTTGTACTCCCAAGCAAAAACATCACTAAATTTTTGACATAACAGAATAAATGCTTGTTTTTCCTCTTTATTACATACCTTTCCCAACTTGAGTAGCTTTCCTTTGAAGATTTTAATGGCCTCATAGTGTTCTTCTTTAACAGTTAGGCTGCACTTGTCTTTCCGCACTTGTTCATCTTAATTGAACATAGATTCCAAGGTCACCAAACCTTTTGGTAGCTTGTTTGTCTTCAACTACACAATTTGGTTGTTGTACAACTGCTGCCACTTTTGTTGGTTTCCATCTGCAAACTCAACTTCAACAATTAAAAAATTTACAATTTGCTCATCATTATCAAAAACCTCCCAACTCACATTAGTCTGACCACTATTTTTACATATTGACGTGCCTCTACTTTGTGAATTTCTTTTGGAATATCAAACTGGGCTCCTATGGCAGTGAGCCTATCTAAATGCTTATTTTTATTTCTAGGAACTGAAACAATATTAAAAGCATCAAAATCTTCCATTAAATCCCATACACGATGCTTATATTTCTTAACCAAGTCATTTTTTGCAGCATTTAGATTTCTGACCTGATTTACTATTAGCTTTGAATCACCATAAACTTGTAAGCATTTGATACCTCTCTTTCGAGCCCATTCTAGGCCATGCACTAATGCTTTGTATTCAACTATATTGTTTGAACAGCTAAAAGCAAATCTGCAAGTTGAAAATACTTATTGCCCTCTGGTGAAATTAGCATAGCTCCACCTCCAACACCTATACTACTTCTCAAACCATCGAAGTAAAGCTTCCAAAGCTTATCTTATGTTTCTACAGACTATTCCTCCTCTTTACGAAGATTAGGCATATCAAAATCAGGTTCGCGAATCATATAGACTCCCAACCCTATCTCATTTGTGTGTTGAAAAGGATCAAGCTCATGATCTTTGGCTTCCCAGTCATCTAGATTCATATTTTCTATAGGGGTGTTGCAGTTTGAGGTCATGGTTTTTTCCTCTAGTACAGGTGTGGCATATAGGTTAGCGTTTATAAGATTCGGGGAATATGGTTTGATATGGTCTTTGGCTAGAGGCTCAGATTTTATAGTTACTTTTGTACCATACCTTGTTCTAAAAAATAGATGAGACCAATCAAAGGAAAAAAACCCGCCGAACTTGGCTGTAAAGTCCCTCGAGAGGCAAATGGAAAAGTGCGGTGGGAAATCGATAACATGTATATCTTGATGAATAGAAAAACTCAGGGATGCATGTAAGGTAAGTGCCAATTTCTTGATTATACCAACAATTTTAACAGCAGACCTATCTAACTAAACTACACCCTTATGGGGGTTAGGCTCATAAATAAGACCTAACTTATTAGCCAAACTCTTAGGCATAATTGAGCTACTAGTTGATTGAGGCTAATAGGTAAAACTAATGAGAACTCAGATGGTTGAACAAGGACAAAAGAGTAATGTATCTGTATTATTGAAAACTTGAGAGTGCAAGTACAATATCAAACCATGCAACTTCCAAAGAAGGAGCATCAGATCCTTATTTATAATATCAAATAAACAAGGTAGTCAAGTCTACGATTGGGAGGATGCCATTTAGGGAAAAGAGAGAAAGTGGAGTGGCGACGGTTATGCGTGCATGGAATCTAGTCAGACATGTAGGTCCAAACGTAGATTTAGCATAGTAGTAATGCCCACATCTACTCAACCAACATTAAAGTCCACTACAAGGCAGTTACATTTGGTTTACATGAGGAATCTTTTGTCATCGACCTCCTTTGACCTTTGAGTGATTCCTTTGTTGGATGTTACGGTGCATGCCCAGCTGGCGGTGTCTTCCTCAACTTAGCATCCTCAAATTAAATTTGCATGGCAATGTCAGTACACACAATAACTACATATCTATAACCACCTTAAGAAACATTCATTAACCACATACAAAATCAATATAGATAATCCACATAATATGCCAATGTCATTAAAATTTGTAGAAATAGGATTTCCCAATGTCTATGGTTTGAGGGAAACATTATGAAAGTATCAACATTTAACATCAAAGTCCATGACAACTTCCATCAAATAAACTATAGATTCTACCTAAAATTGGACCAAAAACTAGGCTCATCAAGTCCCACTCACATTAAAATCAGCATTTCCAACATTTTCAGTCCTCATTCAATCCACCATAATTTTCCAGGTGCACACAAGTCTAATTTTATAGTTTTTTGTTATGATTTATATGCATTTGTAGGTCATTCATGTTCAAGTTTCATGCAAAACTAGGTTTAAACATTAGATCTTGCTTATCATTAGTCTTCCCAAGCCCTAGCTTGGTGGTGGATCCCTCTTTGATCATCAATCATACCCTAGGACAACCTACTACAAGATCTCTTTCTCCTTTGCATACTTTAGATTGAGATCTCCATGGTTTCCCTCCAATGAAATGCTTAGGAGATGTGTTTTCTCTATGTCCTAAATCATAAGTAGAAAATTTGTTTTCTATCATTTTAGGTCTGACCTAAGTTTTGGGGCCTAGATCAAAATTTTGAATTAAACTAAACATTACTTGAAATTTGTGTCCCAAGCTTAGCCTACTGAGACTCATACACCCCAACTGGCGTATGAGTCCTACTTACCTTAGACCTATTTTTAATTCAAATTCTTGGTGATATTTTATTCTCCTAGATCTAATGTTAGCTTATAGTGTTGTAATTTTAGGTAATTTGGCATAAACAACTAAATACAAGGTTATTTCACATATTTTCCCCTAGCAATTTTAATGAGAAAGTGTGATCTAAGCATTCAAGCATTCTAGCAATTCAAGAGCATTCAAGAGTGATTATCAAGCACTTTGGAGCATCATGTCAAAGTCATCATGCATCATGTTTTGTTTTAGCTAAATTTGTGATGTAGGTTCTTAAGATTCAAGCAATCATTCAAGTCAAGATCCATAACATAAAAGCAAGATTCAAGATCTACATTCATGCTAGCCATTATATGGGTAAAAGCACAAAGTTGTGTTACACTTTCGGCCAAATAAATAGTTTAGAGCAAAATATTTTTGGCCATAAAGGTTTCACCTGGTTAGGTTTCGACCAAAACCACGTGGCTTATTACGTGGCACACAAATTTCAATCGAATAAGTTTTTCCCGAATCCCAAAAATTTATTATTTTTTGTTTCTTGCTTTGAAATTGGCTTTGAAATTGCATTTTTTAATGTGCGAGGTTTCTATAGAAAGCGTTTTGGTAGAAACTATTTCTATAGAAATGGTTTCATTTGAAACCCTTTCTATAGAAATAGTTTCTATTGAAATTGTCTATGTGGCATCCTAGTTGGTAGCCAACTCAGCTTTTTTCAGAATTTTTCTAAACTTTCAACTTTAGCTAGGTATTTCTTTAGTCAAAATGATTTTTCTGAAAAAACAAAACTACCCTTTTGTAGAGCTTGGAGTGGAGAATCCAAATATATAATTTTTTTAATATTTTGATTAGTTTTAATATATTTTATTTTTAAAATAATGCAAGTAGATTTTTAAAATGAAAAAGAGATTGATTACAAATTAAAAAAAAAGAGAGTAAAACTTATTAAAAAAAATTAAATCTTATATGGGGCACAAGAGGAGAGTCTTCTTCAAAAGGGTATAATTTGTTTTTTGAAAATGATTAAAAAATTTGAAAAATAGTTGACAACCGTGAAAACTGCCAAATTCTACGTTTTGACTTTAAAATGTTATTACAAAGAAAAATTCTCAATTAATTTTTTTTTTTTCCATGCACAAGATATTGAACTTACCTATTTGGAGAAAAAAATTTAGGAGAAATGAAATTTTTTCAAGTTGTTTCTTGATGGCCCATGAAGTCACTCTTTTATGAAATTTTCAGCATTCCAAAATTTGTCCTTAAATTGATAAAAACATAATGAAAATATTTTTTTTTAATTTTTTAAAAATTACAGCAATAAACTTCATCAAAAGTTCTACATTTCACTAGTTTACACTATTTTCAAATTCAAAACATAAAGACCACTTTTATGTGGTCGAAGTTTAGAATTTTTTTCGGTGTTGGTTGATTCCTTTATAAAGTGTGACATAGGTTTGTTCTTTTACCCACATACAATATTGCAACCTTTTGTTCAAGGGTTTGGTGAGTTGCAACACTGCATACTTGTTCATTCATCATTCCTTCCTTTCTATTTGATTTCATTTTAACGTTTGATTACCAAAATGGGGTTTGACCAAGGAAAACCCCTATCCACTAACAAAACAACATTTTTCACTCTCTTTCATCTATGATTTGTAGATATAGGTTGAAGATTCATTGTAGAGAAAGATTGGAGAAAAGTTGTCAAGTTTTCAAAGTTGTCATCTACATTGCAAAGTCATGGAAAGTCACCTACAAGTTGCAATTTGGTGTTTCAGACTTAGATATTTGATATGAGAGAAGCTAAAGGAAAGCACTAGAGGATACTAGAGTTTCAAATCAGCCCTAATACTAGGAAAAAATCACCAATTGTGGCGTATGAGTCCTGGTATACTAGTTTTCAGGATTTTTCTATACATCTTGATTTAGCAGTTCTAGATTCTAGTTCCAGCCCAAAACCCTAAACTGGGACTAAATCACACCTACTAGCATATTAGTCCCATTGTGCTTCAAAAATCAATATTTTTCAGGAATTCAGACCCTCATTCAAGCCTCTTCAACTTTCCAGGTGCACCTCTATTTATCTCCAATTTGTTGTTCTAATTTGAGTTCATTTCTAGGTCATTTACTTAAGTTGTGCATATCATTTACATTTCTTGTCCTTCAAATCCCTAGCTAGGTGGTGAACCCTTCTTTTAGTCTTTAATCAAACCCTAGGGCACCTTATTATAGACCTCTTTCCATCATTCCATTCCTAGATTGAGATCTCTAAGGTTTCCTTCAGTGAAACTTGAAGAAAGAAGGTGGAAAGGTCCTAAACCCTAGTTCTATCTTCCAAAAGATTAGAGTCCAATATTTTCTAGGTTTCACTTGTATGATTGTGTATCTTTGTCATTATTGCATACATAAGTGTCTTGAATGTATACTTTAATGTGAGTTTGTGCTTGCACTCATCCTCTCACTAAAGTGGGGGCTAAATGTAGTGTAGGAAAAAGTATCCCTTTTCCATAGTTAATTTGCATAAATAATTAATAATAAAATGAGCTAAAATGATGCCTTAATTTAGTGTTGTAATATGCTTTACATATTCACATTAAGTTTAGGGCCCTTTTAATTAAAATATACTTAATTGTGCCTTATTTTTTGTGTTGTAAGGTTTACCTTTACACTTTCACACTAATCTAGGGCTTCATTAATTAATTGAGGTTAATTATGCCTTAATTGGCTCCTTTAATTCAAATCCAAGCCTACTTAATTGCATTTTTCAAAGAGTAAGACCCGAAATTCATAAATGCCAGAACATAATTTTTAACATTGAGTAATGTGCATCCTAGGTAATGACCTAGGACCCATTCACCATAGGGCGAATGGGTCCTCACTTAGCACTAGGACCTAAATTCAAATTTATTTTTTGATGATATTTTAACATTTTCAAATCTATAATTTGATGTCGACTTGTGATATTTGAATTTCTGGATATTAAGGTTACATATAAATCTAAGGCCATTTCACTATGATTCACCAAGATTTTCAAGAGAGGAACCTAGATTTTCAAGTGTTCAATTGCAAGAGCTAAGGTGATGATCAAGAGCATTATCAAGATATTTAAAGGTAGATTTATTGAAGATTACTGCAGAAATCAAGATTACATTATCATGTCAAAGATTTATTACATCATGCATGGTGTTTGAGCTAATATGGTAATGTAGAGTTCAAGATCTATTCAAGTGTTTAAAGGCATTGTTTCAAGTCATGTTTCATGATCAAGATCCACATTCATTGAAGCCTCTTCATCCAAGTTGTAGATCTATAGTGCAAGGTTCAAATAAAGGTTTGGTGAGTGGTGACATTTCTTGTTCATTCATCATTCCTTCATACTATTTTTTTCATTACCAAATTAAAAAATCAAATGGGGTTTGACCAAGGCGAACCCCCCATCATCAAAAATAACATTTTTCTCTCTTTGATGTGTGATTGAAATTTTTTTGTGGAAGATCCTTTGAAGAGAAAAATTGAAGAAAGTTACAATGTTGTAAAACTTGCAAGAAAATTTGTCATTTCACAAAAAATATTCTATAGGATTTATTTTTTGTTATCCGATAGTGAAAATCAGGAATCTGGAAGTGCATACTTAGTAGAAGAGAACCTAGAAAGGATTTTTGTAGAACCCTAGCCAAGACCCATTCACCATAGGGTGAATGAGTCCTCAATGAACTGCAAAAAGTCACTTTTGGCTAATGGTACACATTATTCTCCCCTTTCTAGATCTTCCTTCTAATTTTTCTTTCTATTAGTTTGGAGTACAGTCTTTTATTTGTATTTTATAGCTTGCATTTTGGAGATTTTTTAATGGTTTTAATCTTTCTCCCCGAAGTGTTATTTGGCTCACCTCTATCCTTGTATAGAAAGGAGATTATTGATTCATATCTTGATTTGACTCACCTTTTGGTTGTTAGTCATCTCATTGTTTGAATCTCATTTCCTTGAATGGAATTAGAGAAATAGGTCCATCATACCTCCTTTTTTATCAATTCATTATGGTGTACCCCTTTTCTTTATGGTTCGACATTTTACACATGGATCTTGTTTTCATGCCTTTTTCCCCAATTTGGTTTTAGTGTTTGTGGTGTGCCACAATTTAATCTATTCTATATTCTTCACAACTCTTTTTCTCAATTATTAAGGAAATAAATTAAGTTATTATATTTTCCAAAGTTTCTAAGTAATTAACAAATGTATTATGTTTTTCCCCTAAATTGATAGAGTTTTTCTTAACTATTTTCGTAATTCTATCCTATTTTGATTTCATGTTGTATTTTTTTCTTTTTCTTTTTAGCTTTCACAAAATACTAGATTTTGTTTATTTTGTAATTTTCAACCCTAGATTACTTGGATTCTCCATGCTAGAAGACATGAGGCTCAAACTCCACAACCTTTTCTACCATTCTCCTTTCCTATGCAAAAGTGGGGGCTTTGGAACAAGGTATGGACATCCATCAAAGCATAGAGGATAGAGGAAGTTTTTCAAATGTTGTAGTTGTAACTACCTTAGTAGACATGTATGCAAAATGTGGAAGCATAGAAAAAGAACAGGAAGTGTTTGACAAGATGCCTCAAGCATATGTCATGTCATGGATTGCAATGGTTGCAGAATATACATAAAATGGATTTATTGAAGGGGTATTAGAAGTTTCCAAGCAAATCTAGTTGTCAAGTTTAAATCCAAATTCCACAATATTTTCTAGCATCCTCCCTGCCCATGTTGAAATGGGAGCTTTGGAATAGGGCATGGATATCCATGATATTATGGTCACCACTACCCTAATAGACATGCATGAAAAAAGTGAAAGCATTAACAAGGCACATAAACTATTTGATAGAATAATTGAAAAAATGTCATCTCATGGACTGCAATGATTGGAGGATATAAACAAAATGGATTTGTTGGAAAGGCTTTAGAAACTTCCAAGAAAATGCAATTGGCAAGTGTAAATCCAAATTCTACAACCTTCACCAATATCATCCCTACCTATAGAAAAATAGGATCTTTAAAATAGGGTACAAACATCCATCAAAGCATCATGGAAAGAGGGTAATTTTCATATATTGTAGTTGGAAGTGCTCTGGTAGACATGTATGCAAAATGTGGAAGCATAAAAATGCACATGAACTATTTGACATAATGCCTCAAAGAGAGGTTATCTCATGGAAATGATAGTAGAATATACAGAAAATGGATTTCTTTAAAAAGCTTTCAAAAATTTCAAGTGAATGAAATTGGTAGGTGTAAAGCCAAACTCCACAACTTTGGTTATAATTCTCCCTATTTGTGCCAATATAGGAGCATTGGAACATGATATGGACATCCATCAAAGCATAAAGAATAGAATAATTTTATCAAATGTTGTAGTTGCAACTTTCCTAGGGGACATTCATGCAAAATGTGGAAGATAGAAAAGACACGTGAATTTCTTGACAAAATCCACCAAAGAGATTTCATCTCATGGAATGCAATGATTGCAAGATATGCACAACATGGATTTTGTAAGGACGATCTCAAAATATTTGAATTAATGAAGGACTATGGAACATATCCTTGCATGTCCTCTATCATTGCAAATATCTCTAATCTAAATACAACATGATTTAACTATTAGACAAAATAATAGGTAATATCAACTTCGTTTGAAACATAATTCTCACAAATTTCCTCACCAACAAGTAGGACCACAAAAATAAAATTGTAAAAATAATTAGGGACTTAAATTTTTTGATAGAATACCTCAAACAAATGTTGCCTCATGACCTACCATAATTGCATAATATGAATTTATTAAAAAAATTCTACAAGCTTCTAAGAAAATGTAGTTCACAAGTGCAAAGCCAAATATCATAAATTATGTCAGCATTCTACCCGCATGTACAAAAAGGGTATGAACATTTATGGAAGAATATAGTAAGTACATTTTTTATAGTTGGACATTACACTATCCATGTTTCTTATTTTTTAAGGTGCATGTCAACTCAAATAGTTTTGTTTGAGAAAGTCATTGCAGGGGAGTTTTTCTTGTTTGTTGGTGTGTTATGTGGTTTGAATAATTTCTGCCTCTTTATTTGAACTCCTATTGGATGGTGTTGTTGATTCCATAACATTGGATAGTTAAATTAATGAAATCTACCAAACATTTAGACTGTGTACCATACCTAACAAGGGAACATTGTTATAATAATAAAATAACTTAATGTCAAATAAAATGGACCCATGCATGTAGAGATTAATTTGGTAAAGGAGGTTGATTATTTTCTCAATTCAAAGGTTTTGTTTCAATCGTGTTTGGATTCTTGTAATTGATACATATCATTTCTCCATTTAGACTTTCATTGCACAAATATACCCCAAAAAATAGATATTTTTGTTTCAAATTGACCTTCCACACCTCTTTGGCATACCCAATGCACACCATGGTGTGATCTCTAGTTTATACCATTCAAATAATAAATTATATCTTATTATAGAAATATAAATATAACCTTTAAATTTTTTAATTGCAAATCTTTTCTTCTATCTAGTATGATTTTTCTAAAAATTTAAAACTATATTTTACAACAAAATTCAACCACACAACTATCAAATTTAATCTCTACCCTATTTTGAAGATTCTAGTCTTTCACTTTGGTGCCTTCAAGCATGGTGTATTTGAGTGTTATATGATTTACAAAGTTTATGTCTATTATTTTAACTTCCTAGTGCTAGAGGTTTAGGGGTTTATGATTCACTAGGCTAACTTTTTTGAGGCTGTGGTTTTTTTGGCTTATATTTGTAAGGAAGCAAAGGTGCACGGAATCGCTTCCTACGCTAATCTTGAGAGGACGATTATGCAAATTCAACTAACTATTATAGAGATTTCAATGGACAAATAAACATGCATAAATGAAATATCACAATAAACACATAACATAGTAATTACCATGGGGAAACCCTTCCGGGAGAAAAACCCCACCCTCCAAAACCCGCACAATGTATTATCAAATCAAGAAGATTACAATACACTTGCAATGCAAGTTCTTACAGGAGTGCATCACCACAACTCGAACTCAGACTCAGAGAGACTCCTTCTAGCACCCAGTCTTGCAAACTGAACTCAACGATACAAACACCTCCCCAAGCCCTCCTTTTATAGTGATTTACAACCTGGAAACCATTTGTGGTTTTACAAAACCATGGGAAAAACAACCATGCCACATGTTACCCACTTGTCATTTGTAACTCCAAGATGGAAAAACAACCAAGTTAAAATAGCATTTTCGTCCATAATTTTGTCCTCTAGTTTAGACCCCATAAAAGTTATACAATGAGTTGTTTATACTCTAAAAATAGCCCTCCTATATTCTACTAGGGACAAGGCACATTTTTAACAACTCATACACCTTTTTCCAACACATAAACATGTGGAGAACTACCACAAACAAATTCTAGAATTTTCTGGAAAAAGCTTGCAAGGTTGAGACACAATTCTCAACATTCTCCCACTTGTCGAACACCTTGCAAGAGTCAGGGGATCCAAAGTGTCATGGACTTAATTGCTAGGGGCCGAGAGCCCCATAGACTCTGAACACCATCTGAATTTCTCTGTGCTCACGGGCTTAGTTAATGCATCAACAACATTCACCAAAGTCTCCACCTTCTCCAGCTTCACCTTGCCATCCTCGACCATATCTCTCACAAAATGATATTGTACATCAATGTGCTTGGTCCTGGCATGAAATGTCGGGTTCTTCGCTAGGCAGATTGCACTCTGACTGTCACTATAAATTGTCACTGCACCCTGTTTGAACTCTATATCTGAACACAATCTCTTTAGCCAGATGGCTTCCTTGCAGGCATGAGTAGCTGCCATATACTCTGCCTCTATAGTGGAAAAGCGACCACAGCTTGTCGCTTGCTCATCCAACTGATTGCACCACCGAATAATGTAAACACATATGCACTGGTGGATCTTCTTCTATCAACATCACCGGCCCAGTCTGAATCCACGTAGCCTTGAATATCCAAGGAATGCTCATTTCCTGTTCCATGGAAACAAATAGAGTACTCTGAGGTACCCCGCAAGTATCTGAAAACTCTTTTTACTGCATCCCAATGTGCTCTTCCTAGATTAGACATGTAACGGGAAAGTACTCCCACTGCTTGGGCAATGTCTGGTCTTGTACAGACCATAGCATACATCAAACTTCCAACAACACTCTGATATGGTACTCGACTCATCTCTTCCATCTCCAATGGGGATGTAGGACACTGTGAGCTAGAAAGCTTTGTTCCCATAGTAACAGGAACACTCAATGGTCTGGAATCCTGCATATTGAATCTTCTCAGAATAGTACCAACATACTTACTCTGGCCTAGCCAAAGCTTTCTATTTTTCCTATCTCTTATAATCTCCATTCCTAGAATATGCCTTGCTGTACCAAGATCTTTCATTTCAAACTTTGCTGAGAGCTGAGATTTTAATTCTGCAATCAAACCTTTTCCTTTGCCAATAAACAACATGTCATCGACATACAAGGCAATAACCAGGAAATAATCACCATCAGACTTGTAATATATACAGTGATCAGATTTAGATCGCACAAATCCCAAACTCAAAACATATGTATCAAACTTCTGGTACCACATCCTAGGACTTTGTTTTAAACCATACAAGGATTTCTTCAACTTACAAACCAAATGACTTTTACCTTTCACCACAAAGTGCTCTAGCTGTGTCATATAAATTTCTTCTTCCAAATCTCCATGAAGGAAAGTCGTTTTCACATCCATCTGCTCAACCTCTAGATCATAAGCAACTACAATAGAAAGTAAAAATTGAATGGATGTCATTTTTGCTACAGGAGAAAAAATTTCACCATAATCAACTCCTACAACCTGGGAGTAACCTTTTGCAACCAAACATGCTTTATACTTCTCAATGCTTCCATTTGAACCCATCTTCCTTTTGAACACCCATTTACAACCAACAGGCTTCCGTCCTTCAGGCAATGGTACAAGGTCCCATGTGTCATTCTTCTTAAGAGCTGCCATCTCTTCTTCCATGGCTATTTTCCAGGACTCTGAATCATTCATACCAAGAGCCTCTTCTACAGATCTCGGTTCATCAATATTAGCATTCAAAGCAAATATACACCTCCAATCATCAGGAGAATATCCATACCTTTCTGGTGCTTTCCTCTGTCTACTAGACCTTCGAACAAGATCTGGTTCAGGTTCAGGTTCTCCCTCTTCCTCTGATGATTCAGAACTCGTAGAGCTCTCCTCAACATCTTGTCTTTCTAAGGGCCTCGATTCAACTTTCTCAGGTGTAGCAGGCAGTTGAATCACATCTTTCTTTTCTTCCATCTGTTCTGGCTGCACTATAACAGAAGAAGGCTTAGTTTCTCTAAAAATAACACTTCTGGAATAAAATACCTTTTGTGCAACAGGATCCCAAAGCTTGTATCCTTTCACACCATAACTATATCCGATGAAGATACATTTGACAGCTTTGTTGTCCAATTTTGTCCGCTTCTCCTTTGGCACATGAGCATATGCCTCACAACCAAACACTCTTAGATGTCTAAGTGAAGGCTTGTGGCCCGACCACGCTTCCATTGGCGTCTTATCAACAAGAGCTGATGTAGGAGACCTGTTTATCAGGTAGCAGGCAGTGGCAACAGCTTCAGCCCAGAACTTTTGTTCCAGTCCAGCTCCACTCAGCATACTCCTAGCCTTCTCCATCAAGGTCCTGTTCATTCTTTCTGCAACTCCATTCTGCTGTGGAGAATACAGAGTCGTCTTCTCTCTTTTAATACCACAATCTTTACAAAATGTGTCAAAATCATTAGAGCAATATTCACCACCATTATCAGTTCTCAAACACTTTATCTTCTTTCCAGTCTGCAACTCAACCATTGCTTTAAACTCTTTGAAATGACTGAAAACTTCAGCTTTACTCCTAAGAAAATAAACCCATGTTCTTCTACTGAAATCATCAATGAAAGAAACATAATAAACTGATCTACCAATAGAAGAAACATCAACTGGACCAAATACATCTTGAATGGATAAGATCCAAAATACATGAAGACTTATGAGAACTCGAGTAAAACTGAATACGATTTTGTTTACCATAGATACAATGCTCACAAAAATTGAACTCAAGATTGCAGTCATTCAACCCATCAACAAGGTTTTTATTTTTCAAGGTCCGTAGACCCTTCTCACCTATGTGGCCGAGTCTTTGGTGCCATAACATGGTCTTCTCTGCAGGTAACTTTGATTCGGTAGATAGAGCACCCTTGGGTACCCAAAAACCATGACCATCTATTGAAAGAGAAACCCTCTCCTTCTCCAACAAAGTAGTCATTTTCACAATCTTATCAGAAGTACTATTGCACTCAACCGTGCATGCATCAAGCTGGTACAATGTACCCAATCTGCTTCCTCTTGCTATTACCATAGCACCTCTCACCATTTTCACACCTGCTTCAGAAAACTGTACAAGCACACCCGCATCTATTAGTTTGCTAACAGATAACAAATTTCTTGCTAGTCCCGGGATATGCAAGACACCATCAAATCTTCTAATTCTACCATCAGAAAATTTCACACGAATAGTTCCACGACCAACAATATCAAGAACAGAGTTATCACCCAAATACACCTTACCACCATCAAAATTTTCATACTTACTAAACCAGTTTCTATTAGGAGTCATGTGGAAAGATGCACCTGAGTCTATCAACCATGCATTGTCACCTGCATGAGTGGCCAAGGCTGCAATGAAAGCATCTCCATCTTCCTTCTCGGACTCAGAATCAGAATCTTGCTTCTTCTTCTTCTTCTTCTTCTCCTCTTTGCAGTCCTTTCAGAAGTGTCCAGGTTTGCCACAATTCCAGCAGATTGCCTTGGACTTACCAGGAGATTTTGATCTCCCCTTATTCTTGGACTTAGAATGGCCATGCTGCTTTTCGTTCTTGCCTCTTTCTTTTGGTCTTCCTCGAACACTCAAAGCCTCTTTGGCATTCAGAGAGACCTTCCTTCTCATCTCCTTAGAAAGTAGAGAACCAACAACGTCCTCCATCTTCAAGACAACTGAAGTGCTCCCTATGGCCATGACAAGGCTGTCCCATGAGTCTGGCAACGAACACAACAAAGTTTGGCACCTTTCTTCTTCATCCATCTTAACCCCAACTGAGGTCAACTGAGTCACCAACATATTGAATGTTTCAAGATGCTCAGAAATTCGTCCACCTTCTTCCATTCTCAAGGAATACAACTTCTTCCTCAAGAAAATCTTATTCACAAGTGATTTTGCTTGGTAGATCTCACTTAGCTTCTTCCAAAGCTTCTTTGCAGTAGATTCTTCATGGACATTAATCAGAATTGAATCTGCAAGACACAATCTGATGAGACCTTTAGCTTTTCTATCAGTCACATCATATTGTGTAGCTAAAGTTGGATCTGCGGGCCTCAGCGTATTCTCATCCACCGCATCCCATAGATCTCGATCAATTAACAGATCTTCCATCTTCAGCTTCCACATCTCAAAGTTTGTGCCAGAAAACTTTTCTACATCAATCCTCCCCGATATGCTTGCCATCTTTGCAATCCTGCAATACAGAAATGAAAACCTCTGCACAAGCTCCCACTCAAACCTTGATTAGCTCAAAAAACCCTGTACCCAACAAATAGAACCAAAACTGGCCAGGCTCTGATACCACTTGTAAGGAAGCAAAGGTGCGCGGAATCGCTTCCTACGCTAATCTTGAGAGGACGATTATGCAAATTCAACTAACTATTACAGAGATTTCAATGGACAAATAAACATGCATAAATGAAATATCACAATAAACACATAACACAGTAATTACTGTGGGGAAACCCTTCCGGGAGAAAAACCCCACCCTCCAAAACCCGCACAATGTATTATCAAATCAAGAAGATTACAATACACTTGCAATGCAAGTTCTTACAGGAGTGCATCACCACAACTCGAACTCAGACTCGAGAGACTCCTTCTAGCACCCAGTCTTGCAAACTGAACTCGATGATTCAAACACCTCCCCAAGCCCTCCTTTTATAGTGATTTACAACCTGGAAACCATTTGTGGTTTTACAAAACCATGGGCCAAAACCATGGGCAAAACAACCATGCCACATGTTACCCACTTGTCATTTGTAACTCCAAGATGGAAAAACAACCAAGTTAAAATAGCATTTTCGTCCATAATTTTGTCCTCTAGTTTAGACCCCCATAAAAGTTATACAATGAGTTTTTATACTCTAAAAATATCCCTCCTCTATTCTACTACAGACAAGGCACATTTTTAACAACTCATACACCTTTTTCCAACACATAAACATGTGGAGAACTACCACAAACAAATTCTAGAATTTTCTGGAAAAAGCTTGCAAGGTTGAGACACAATTCTCAACAATATTGGGGTTGTTTTTGAAGCTCTTTGCAAAAAGCTAAACTTGTTGTATGGTGAAGCCTTTGATGGCCTCTTCTTTGGAATCTTACTTTGTTTATGGATGATTTGTTGATGATCTTCAAGGGTGTTGTGAACTCCCAAATTTTGTGCATTTCATTTTTGGCTGGTCTACCTTCTATGTTCATCATGAAAGCCTATGTGCTTTTGTTGCCCATGGTTTCAATGTTTATTCTCTCTACAGTATTGTTTTTTTTCTTACCCACTCTATAGATTCTATCTCCTATTGAGGTGGAGACCTCTCCTTTTGACATGGAGACATCTCCTATCGAGGTGGAGTCAAGTTCTAAGAGTGTAGTGGGTTGCCCATGCTTCTTCAACATGTTTTCTCCCTTGTAGTTCCTATTGAGATGGAGGCCACTCCTATGGAGGTGGAGTATAGGTATGATGGAGAGTCTTTGTTGATGTAGACATGGTACTCTTGGTGAATTCTCCCATAGAGTTGGAGAGGTAAGTTTGACAATGGGGGTACATAATAATATCTCTAACTCTAATCCTAATCCCAGATTTAACCTTATTCCCAACCCCAACTCTAGTTCTAACTTTAATCCTAAAACTAACTCTAATCCTAATTTTAACCCTAATTCTAACTCTAACCTTAATTCTATCTATAACCATGACCCTGACCCTAATTTTATCTATAACCCTAACACTAACCCTAATCCTAATCCTAATGTTAACCATATAAGTAAATATTCATGATAAATTTTATTTCTAAACCTAATCCTAACCTAACTCTAATCCTAACCTAACCCTGATCCTAGTTTTATCTCTATCCCTAACACTAATGCTAATTCCTTTTGTAACCTTAACAGTAACCCTAATTCTAATAGTAACCCTTTCCATAATTCTAAAACTAACTCTAATTATAATTATAATCCTAACCCTAATGCTAACATAAAACCTAAACATAATACTAACCCTAAACCTAACCCTAAATCTATATCTCAATATAACCCTAATCATAAACTTAACCTTAAGCATAACTCGAATCCTAATATTAACCATAACCCTAACCCTATCCCTAAACATAATTTTATCTCTAACTCTAATCCTAATCCTAGATTTAACCTTATTCCCAACCCTAACTCTAATTCTAACTTTAATCCTAAAACTAACCCTAATTCTGTTTGTATTCCTAATCTTGACCCTAATTTTATCTCTAACCCTAACCCTAACATTAACCCCCATCCTAATTTTATCTCTACCGCTAACATTGGATGGTTAAATTAATGAAAGTTGCCAAACATTTGGACTGCATAACAAGGGAATGTTATAATGACAAATTAGCGATGTCAAACAAAATGGACCCATGCAAGTAAAGATTAATAGTAAAGGAGCTTGATTACTTTCATGATTCAAAGGTTTTGTTTCACTCATATACCTTTTTTTTTTCAAATTGACCTTCCACACCCCTTCCGCGTACCCATTGCATACCAAGGTGCGATTGCTGGTTTATACCATTCAAATAATAAAATATAACTTATTAGAGAAATATAAATATAACCTTTAAATTTTTTAATTTCAAATTTTTTCTTCTATGTAGTACGATATTTCTAAAAGTTTAAAACTGTATTTTACAACAAAATGCAGCCAAACAACTATCAAATTTAATCTCTTAAAGTTTCTCTCTGATTTATGAGAATATTACATGAGATTTCGATGGCTAACGACCGAATTCTTCCGCTGTCAACATCATAAAGACGGACTGCAAAAGAAAACATTTGAAATTCTCCTGAAATAAATATTCTGTACGTTACCTTTCTTTACCTGGTTAGCGGAAAGAAATGAAAGGAAAGATTGATAATTTGCATGCAGAATTCTCTAAGCAGACATAATATCACGGAGCATGTTTTGCAGAGTTTATGAGGGCTGGAAATGTTTTAAATTTCAAAATGACGTGTTGGAATACGCAGACCCCCGCTGCAATGTCTACCGTTTCTGCTTTGCCGCCCTGCTGCAAAAATAGACCTCGGGCCGTTATCATGTGCCTCTATATATTTTATACTTTCTTCTTCATTCGATAAGAAAGAGAGAGAGAGAGAGAGAGAGCGCGCTGTGTAAGGCAGTCTATTATTTAGATAGTGGAGTGCCTTTTCTTCTTTGCAGTGTGAGTGATATTAAATGGAGTGCTGGATTCACGACCAGTGGCCTGTCAATGGTGAAATGAGCTCGTTTGCCGAGAGACAGGATGTGCTTAAGGCGCAAATGCTCGGCAGCTTCGCCTCGGGTCTTGAAAGTTGTGCGCATTTCGAGCAGCGGTTTTGGCCATGCGACCAGCTGCTTGTAAATCAGGAGGACCATTATGGCGCTGGTAATAACAGCACAGCGGTTTCGAGCTGGGAACCGGATGGAGCATTTAACTTCGGCGCTTGCAATGTTAATGAAGAAGAGTTGCAGCAATGCGGGCTCGAGTTCGAGAGCCTGCCAATTCAAATGGACGGATGTGGTAATTTTCATTTCCTTCCCATGCCCGTTCCCCAAGATGAAGATTATGGGTATGCAGAGCTCAACCTCCCAGCATGCCAGACTCAGCCGAGTCTCTCAGAAGTATGCTTTAGAGAAGCGTCCGCTGAGCCGCCAAGGAACAGCTCCTTTTATACCCTGGACGACGTAATGAAGAAGCTCCCGCGCGTTGCTCCTCTTCTTATTCCTAGCCCGTCGATGAACCTCGGTATTCCTCCTTCACCGCAGTTTTCTTCTGATTTGAGCTTGTCCTCATGCCCACCGTTTCCTGGTAGGGTTTCATGCCAGCCGTTGTCGTTACATCCGAGCGAGGCGGAGACGGAGCATCTTGATCAGCTGCGACAGTTACAGAGCCGTAAGCCGCCGTATGCTTCAGTGGAGCCGCAGAGTGTCGCGGCTCGTCACAGGAGAAGCAAAATCCGTGAAAAGATTCGGTCTCTGGAGAAACTGATACCCCAGGGTTCGAAACTCGACACTGCCAGAATGCTGGATGAGGCTATCAAGTACCTCAAATTCTTGCAAGCACAAGTTCAGGTTTTGGAAACCATGCCTCATGCCGATCTCAAGTCAAACCCTAACAATGCCGATGATCATGCAAATATTTGTCTGAAGTCAAATTCTAATGGCGATGGCTCACGGAAGCTTGCCCTCACCAATGCTTTGGCGATGCATAGTTCAGCTTCTGCTTCCGCTTCATCAAAGAAGCTATCTACCAAGCAAATGCTTCACACTTTACTGAGTTCGTCTAGAATTCAGAAGAAGCTTTTTAGCGCAGGAAAAATCATCGTTACCGTGCAGCAGAAGGAAGCGCTTGCATCTACACGGCCTGATCTAACCGGCGATTTCTCCAATTTCTACTTCAACTAATAATTTTTTGAGATTCTTACTTTTATCCTCTCATTGCAAATCGAGTTCTGTTTTGAGTTTACGTGGCAAAGTCTTATATCAACGAATTTTGAAAAACCATTACTGTATCTTGAGAATGCATTTTAAGAATATAAATGTAATAAATGAGAGTTTTTATTTACATGATCAATCAAAATAATAGAAGACAAAGACATCACTTCATTTATTTCAAATTATAAATTTTCAGACAATATATGAATGTGTGGACATGATTTCAAATGTAGACGAACAAATCATGTTTAAGTAGTGAATATATGAAAATATGTGTAAATAAGGATGCGATAAGATTGAATGCACTGAAATGGTTATAAATGAATCTAAAATAGATTGGGATAGGCATGGAATCATGAGCTAAATTTATTTCTAACTGAATACGATCCATCAAAATACACCCCAAAATTCGATAGGAATTGGTAGGGGTATAAAAATTTCTATACTACCTTAAACCAAATAAAGTGGGAGATAGAGGACACCCATCTGCCTTCTGCCCTCTATCGCCTCTTTGGTCCTCCCCGGTCCTTTTAAAGGAGAGAGATAGACCCAAAAATCTTGGTGGTTCACTCAAAATAATACAAGTATAATGGAAATATGAATGAAATGTACCTAGATTATATGATCTAAATGCAATACACTAAAAAAGTAAATGAGTTACTAATGCAAACCTAAGAAATGTAACTTGTTTGAAAACATTGTGATATGTAAACCTAAACTAAATGACCTAGAAATGAAGGAAAATTGTAATATAAATGAGTGAAACTGAATGTGTGCACTAAGAACTTGTTGGAGATGGAAATGACTTAAAATGCTCCGATGCTAATTTTTAGGCCTAGTGGGACTCATTTTCCATTCTAGGTGAATCAAATCCCTAGTTCTAGAAAATTGCACTAGAGCCGTTTTAGTCAAATGGGTATCCAAATCTATAAAATATTTGAGAAACAAGCAGTGACTCATTCACCATTCTAGGTGAATTATTCCATTTTGGCTTTACAAAACTCATAAATGGAATCTAAATCTCCAGATCTACTCAACTGCACCTCTAGGGGTGTCCATTTCAAAACCGATTTACGAGGGCTATAAACAACTTTTGTGAGGATTTTGGCCTTGTAAAAATGGAGGTAACCTCAACAAGTTTGCAACCTAATCTGCAATCATGTCTAAGCCATCCAAGCACCTAAATCTGCAATCACACAAAGGAAGTTAGAGAAAATGTTAAATGTTAGGGATTGGGGGTTTACCTTGGTCAAACCCATTTTTATGTAATTAAACCAAATGAAGAAATAAGATGAAGCATGAACATGAAATGAAGGGATTAGTACCTTTCCTTAATGGTAGATCTTGGATTGCTACAACAATATGAAGAATCTTCCCTTGAATGTCTAAAAAATGTTATCTTTATGATTTAGAATGCTAAAACCCTAGCTTGCTTGACTTGAGGTAGAATATAAATGATGAATAAGATGAATGAGTTATGAATTATGGTTTAGAAACTTTTATTTATAGAAAATTCACCTTATTTTCTTGTTAATTGGATCCCTAAGGCCGACATGGAGAGAAATTAAACTTAAAACCTATTTTTTTCTTTCTCAAACCTAAAAAATGGCTCAAATGGGACTCATTCACCATTAAGGGGGAATGGGTCCCACCTGGATGGGTCTAATTCACCTCTAATGGTGAATGGGTCCCACAAGGGCCATTTTTTCTAGCTAGAATGTCAAGAAGTAAGAAAATCACATTTATATGATGACTGTCAGTTATTTGATCAAATTCAGCATCAAGATGCACAATATGGGGCCATAGGGGCCTATTAATGATGATATAAAGGATGGATAAGGCCAATGACACAAATTTCAATTTGAAAGTGTGATTAAATACACTTTACATCATTAAAATAGGGTCCATATAGCCTAGAAAGGCACAACATCTAATGTGAATGTGTAAGACACATTACAACATTGGATTAAAGTTAAATTTAATTTACAGACCTTCTAGATTGATGTGAAAATACAATTTAATATATTTTACAATATTAAATTAAGGGGAAAGTAGGTTCATGAGACTTAAATACTTAATTAAAGTCTAGAAAACTGTGAAAGTCTTTTACAACACTTTACAACACCTTTACAAGAAATTGATATATACATTTTCTTCAATTTGCAAGGGTCCAAGACCTAGTGTGGATGTGTAAAAATCCTCACAACACTAGATCAAGGCATTATTAAGTCCAATTTATCATCAATTATTCCCATATCAAGCAATAAATACTTTTTTCTACACTACAAATAGGTATTACTTATGCCTTTAATTAGTAATATTCAATTAAAAAGTATACTTTTTTAAAAATTAGACCATAAATTTAGGTATGGCATTTCTTTTGTAATGCTTATGTGGCACTAAATAATTTATTACTTTGATTCTATTTATTTTGATTATTTTTTATTTGAATATTCGTCATGATGGTCATCACTAATAGGAAAATGGATTATATAGGGGAAAATATCAATTAGAGACTAAAGATGTTCATAGTCCAATCAAAGACTCACTCAAACCATCTTTGATCCAAAATAAATGAATAGACCTCACCAAAAGAAGAATGCAATGACACGATACACATATTTTGCATTGTTAGAAGAATTGAAATAAAAGGCATGCATTGTTTTGTGTGAAAACAATCATGCATTTGACTTCAGAAAAGACATTCTACTATACCTATTGTAATAAAAAAGGAAGCATAAAAAGTGGGAAAGTTTAAGTGCAAAATGAATATAGACAATGTAAAACTAAAAATAATTAATAATGTTTACAATTGGTTCACCAAATCTATCTATTGATATCCGAACATTATATAGTTGGGAGTGATGAAGATATTTTTTGAGCATGCATGTTGACGTACGCATCAAAACACTGTTTCCCTCCAGTGCATGCAGTAACAAATGTTTGTGCCATAGAAAAATGGCCCCTTGTCATTTTCATAGTCTTTTAGCCCTTGCTTCACGATGCTTGGTCCATTTTTCCTTGATTTATTGATGTAATGTAGCTTGAATATGCACATTTAAGTCTTTAAAATTCCAATAATGGCATCTTGTGAAGGTGTTATGAAGTGTTGTAAAAAATTTCTACAGCTTTCTAGACTCTATTCATTACAATTCACCTAAAAATCACCTTTCCATCA